>PVJC01027840.1:0-22991 GCA_004026665.1 Murina feae
ACTGTACCTCAACTGAAGTTCTCTAATTTTCCTCCTTAGCTCTCTCATCTCCTCCATGAACCGTTCCATATCATTTGCATCTCCATCTATCATATCAATGTTACTGACAAGCCTACTGGGCATAACCTCTCTAAAATCCTGGGCAGGTGAAGCCCAACCCTCTCTAATATTTCCTCCAGGCTCCTGGACTTCACCACCTCCCAAAGGGCGGGCTTCTTCATTCTGCACTGGAGCCTGCTCACCTCCTTTGCATTCCTGGGGACATTTTCCATGCTGAGTTTTTTTCCTGCTTCTTTCTTCAGGGATCAGAAGCAGGTTTCCTCTCTTAGGCTTGATATCTGCTGCACCAAAGGACCTGCAGTGGATGGGGGTCAGCCTCTATGACTTCCTCCTTCCCTGGGCTACAGGCTCGCTTTCAAGAGAATCTTATTCATTAAAATCTGTAACAACCTTACCTTTGTTTACCATGTTTTTCTGGGTAACCTCCCATAACTGGCCTCTCCTCATAGCTTTCTTTCTTTGTCTTTAGCTGAAGCTGGTATTTTTTTTTTTTTAATGAAATGAAAGGTCCATGAACAGACACTGATTTCTAATTTACTGGGGG
Organism: Murina feae; assembly: GCA_004026665.1. Lineage (NCBI taxonomy): Eukaryota > Metazoa > Chordata > Mammalia > Chiroptera > Vespertilionidae > Murina > Murina feae. The sequence continues at coordinate 605 of PVJC01027840.1, forward strand.
TAGAAAAAAGGGAACATACAGGGTCTCTAAGACAATGCCTTATGTGTTCTATTACTGTTGCATAAAAAATTGTGCTGCCAGAGCACAAAGAAGGAGAGTCTGTGGAGTCTCTGGAGAATGAAGAAAGACTTCACCAAATAGGTGACATCTGAGCTATGCCTTGTAAGATGAATAAAATTTACCAGACAAAGCACGATTGTGGGAAGGGAGATTTTGTCAGTGAGTAGAAGCGAAATTGAAGTCCTCACGCCGGGGGGGGGGGACCCCAAAATTAACAATCAAACACTAAATTAAAACCCAATCTTTCAGGGTAAGCTGCTTTAGTTTGTCTTCTCTGAGTCTCTCAGTGTCAATTCTCCATTTTCTTCCTCTATTAAAATTCAATTACTTCCTGCATTTTGCTGCATCACAGTGATTAGCTTTCAGTTTTAATATGTAGCAACTGAGCAAGAAGGTTAGGGGCGGCATCCTGGAAAGTTTTATAACAAAGATCCACTTACCAGAAACTTCCACGAGAGGAACCAGACCATTTGCTACACTGAGGATACGTTTGGGAGCAACACGTGGGGTTGGATCCCCCAGATCCTCCTCCCTTTTCTCAGCAAAAGGGGGAAAGAAAAAGGAATGCAGGGAGTAGGACTGGCTTCTTAGCTTTTGAAACTGTAAGAAATTGGCTTCACAGTGACTTTTTCAGCCTATTCTTGAAGACTGCACAAAGCAGTTGAGAAATGGGGTTAGCTATACCAACAGATGACAGTTCCCGTATTTAGGGAAATGAGCTTTCACGCGAGAGACAACAGGTCGAAGATCAACAGGTCGAAGATCAACAGTGTCAAGGAAAAACTGGAGGAGGCACTGAGCTGGTACTATGGACCAAGAAGGCCAGCTCTATAGCTGGACACTAGTCATGTTACGGTTGGACTCGACTGCAGATGGAAGAGGACAGCAATCAAACTTCTTCCTTGGACATTCGCAATATCATGGCACATTATCTGTGAGGCGTTACGAATTGTTGCGAGTGCAAAAGAGTGATCTACGGTACATTGACTGTGAACCTACTAAACATTGTCGATGCAGCTGTTGCTGCTACAGATGAAAGACTGCCGTCCTACATGGGAGATGATGATTTCAAAGTAGTCGGTGCACTGGAAAGAGCACTCGATTAAGAGTCAGACAGACTTGGACAAGTGAATTTTGTGACAAGTTAGGGATTCTTTTGAGATTTAGTTTACTCACATATGGAATACGGAAATAAAATTACTGCCCTGCTTGACTCACATTTGGTCCTGTTAGGAAGATGAAATAAATTAAGAGACATGAAAATGCTTATAGGATTGTAAAGTGAATATAAAGCATTACATTTATTGTGATGAAAGCAATGAGTCTCACTCCCCTACCTGGAAATAGGCAAAGGCCAAGTGATCCAAGGCATCCTCCAGACTTGCCTCGTCCTCTGTATTCCACTCTCCGTAAGACCCTCGGAAGAGACTGACGGCCTCCTCCAGCCATGGAATGGCATGGTAGTAATCCCCCATGTCATAGGCCACCTACAGGAAACATGGGTACCATCTTTAAAGACTTAGTCCACAGGCAGAGGAAAGGAAATGACATGCCAAGGGGGGGGGGGGCCTTTGGAACCCAACAAAGCCAGTTTTCATTCCAAATTCATTTAAATTCAATTTATTAAGCACCTATTACATACAAGGCATTACACTGGGCACAGAGAAGACACAAGGATACTTGCATTTAAGGAATTTATAATCTGGAGAGCAGACAGATAAGAACTCAAGTTAACTATAACACTGGACAGATTGGCATGAACGCTCGAAGGAAATATATATATTCTATGCTGGGCAGACATAAAAAATGGAGGAGGCTTGGGAATCTCAAAAGGTTTCATGGAAGAAGTAGCATCTGACATGGGTCATCCTTGAAGAAGCCAAAGGATTTCAATACACCAGATTGGGAGGAAGGGCATTTTAAGATGAGGGAATGGTAGCAAGAGAACCCAAAGCAGGAATGTGTGTAAGTAATACATTGTGACTGTGGTGTAAGGTGGAGAAAAGCAGGAAATGAACTTAAAACGGCAGCATGGGCTAAGCTAATGAGAGTTATGAATGTCTTGTTTTTAAGAATATATAGCTGGCAGCAGTGTGAGGAATGGACTAACTCATTCATTTATTTATTCAGTATTTACTGAGTGTTTGTAATGTACCCAGTGGTCCCTGCCCTTAAATGTCCTAAAATCAAGGGGCCTGTGATAAACCAATAATTGTGACACAATGCATTAGACACCATAATGAAGGAAGACCCGGGAATGGTATGAGAGCTCAGTGCATTGTTCTATATTAAATGTTGGAATAGGGCAACATGTATTAGACATAGCACCTGTCTCTTAATAGCTCACCATTAACTAGAATACCAGAACTGCTAATGGAATTTCCTGGAAATTGATGTGGGAGACAGCATGGAATTATAAAGTCGCAGAGCTGGAAGGATTCTTACAAAATGGTCAAATTCAGGTATAACTGCCAGACAGGCAGAAAGACAGCAGAATGTAGAGATGCCGTGACTCTGCGGCCTAACTCTAAGTCAGCTCCTATCCCAGGCCTGCACTTTACCTGCAGTGTTATCTCCCTGATCCTCAAGTTCCCTATTTGTGACAAGACTGAGCTGAAGAATTATAATAAAAAATGACTGAACCTTTTCTGCTAAGTTAACAATTTATTTATTTAAGATTTCCATGAGAAAGACTGAGATAACTGGAATCCTTTCAACCACAGAGACTTAGAAATTTTGAATAAAACATTTATTTATATATTTTCAAGAAAGAATGGAAAAATTCAGGCACCAGAAACAAAAAAGGAGTAGCTGAAAATGCAAGCAATAAACTTATGAGCAGATGCTGAAGCTGCCTGGGATGGGGGTGAGCCTTAGTAACCTTGGTACTTAGTAACCTTAGATTGTAATGCCCACATGAGGGCAGATAAGTCTTCTGTAGATCTCCCCAAATCTAGGAATTGGAATTTAAACACATTCATAAAACGGTAACCCACTGAAAACTTTCCCTTAAGAATAAGAGTAGACCAGAAAAAATCTACCCACTGCCACAAGGAGAAAAGAAAGTTGGTTTGTTTCTGCTGGCTCTGTTTAGGGGAATAAAATAGCTCCTTAGAATATTACTAACCTTAAACCTACGCTTCATTTGAATTTAGGGTGTGAATTTACATTATTCATACAGTTAAAGAGCCAACAGGCCAATAAATCAGATCTAAGGCCACAGCAAATCAACACCATGAGTTATCACTTCACACCTGTTAGAATGCCTATTATCAGAAAGACAAGAAACAAGTGTTGGTGAGGATGTAGAGAAATGGGGATCCTGTGCACTATTGGTGGGAATGTAAATTGGTACAAACACTATGGAAAACAATATGGAGATTCTGTGAAAAATTAAAAATAAAACTACCATTTGATCCAGCATTTCCTTCTGGGTGTTTATTTGAAGAAAATGAAAGCAGTAACTCATAAAGATGTCTGTACCCACATGTTCATTGCAGCGTTATTTACAATAGACAAGATAGGGAAACAATCTAAGTGTTTAGCAATGGACAAATGAATAAAGTTTTATATATAACAAACCTAAAATAGAATATTGTTCAGCTATAAAAAAGAATGAACTCTTGCAATTTGCAACATGGATAGACCTTGAGGGCATTATGCTAAGGGAAATAAGTCAGATAGAGAAAGACAAATACCATATGATCTCATTTATATGTGAAATCTAAACAAACAAACAAACCCAACCCCACAGAAAGAGAAAACCAATTGGTTGACAAAGATAGGGGGTAGGGCGTGGGTCAAAAGGCACAAACTTCCAGTTATAAAATAAATAAGTCATGGGAATAGAATGCAGAATCAAAAATAAAGTGGGGTGAGGGGTCTAAGTCCAGTGATACCAAGTGAGTACTCGGAAGAAGAAAATCTAAAACTCTCTGGAGGGATATTCCCACAATTCTGGGCACAGAGATTCTTCGATGGGGGGAAAAAGTCCTGCTAAAAATAACCTCACAATCAAACACAATAAATCACATCAGGAAATAACTGATCATGAACAAGAATCAACAGACATAATAGTAGGAAGGGTTGGGGACTTAGACAATTAAGAAATCAGAAAATAGAGTGATCCACTTTATTTTATTTTTTAAATATATTTTATTGATTTTTTTACAGACAGGAAGAGAGAGGGATAGAGAGTTAGAAACATTGATGAGAGTGAAACATCGATCAGCTGCCTCCTGCACACTCCCCACTGAGGATGTGCCCGCAACCAAGGTACATGCTCTTGACCAGAATCAAACCTGGGACCTTTTAGTCCACACTCTATCTACTGAGCCAAACCGGTCAGGGCGAGTGATCCCCTTTAAAATAAACAATGATGGGCCAGCTGGCATGGCTCAGTGGTAGAGTGTCAACTTATGAACCAGGAGGTCACAGTTCAGTTCCTGGCCAGGGCATGTGCCTGAGTTGCAAGCTCAATCCACAGTGTGTGGGGAGGGGGGAAGGGGGAGAAGCAGGAGGCAGCTGATCAATGATTCTCTCATCATTGATGTTTCTAACTCTCTGCCCCTCTGTCTTCCTCTCTGAAATCAATAAAATAAACAATGATGGAGGGAATTGGAGACATGTAGATGAAACACACTGGGTCACATGTGAATAATTATTCTTGGACTCAGCAACACCACTCCCAGGTTTTTAACCAACAGCTATGAAAACAAACATCCACAGAAAGACTTACATAGGAATGTTAATAGCAGCTCCATTCAAACAATCCAAGCACCCATCTATAGGATACTGGGTGAATACTACTAAGCAATAAAAAGGAATGAGCTACTAGTAAATGCAACAACATGAATGAGTTTCACAGACATAATGTGCTGAGTGAAAGGAGCTGGACTCAGAAAAGCACATGCTCTGTGGTTAGGACAATGGTTACCTGGTACCTGGGAAAGGTGGAGTAGAAAGGGTGGCGGGTGGTGAGAAGGAAAAGGAGTGAGGCTTTATTTAACTCTCTGTAAATTCTTTTGTAAAGACTTGAAAAAAATCTGAAACAAATAAAGCAAAATTTGAACGTTTATCTCATCTCAATGACAGATACAATTGCTTGTTACAGTATTATTTTGCATACTTTTTGTATATTTGAGGAAGTGACTAAGTTTTCAACATACGGTTTTAGATTCAGAAAGGCCTCACCAATGAAGCATATATTGACATGGAACTATTTTAAAAGGCATAAGTTGAAGTTAGCCAGGACCTGATGATTCAGCTCTAATTCCATTCAGGGTCTCAGAAAAGGGAAAATGGTCCATAGAGATCTCCTAACCCTTTCCCCCACCCTTAACTCTGTTTCTCCTTTCCACCCAGCTGTTCATCCACAGCCAGGGTGCTATAGCTAGGGTGACCAAAGGACCATTTCACCCAGGACAGTCCCAGTGTACGTTTGTTGTCCTGGCTAATGACACCCCTTCCACTCGCAATAGTGTCCTAAGTATATGGTCACTTTAGCTATCATGGAAAGAGCCTGGGGTTTGGAGTTAGAAGACCCGGATTCAAATTTTAGTTCTACTTAAAATTGTGAAGCCTTAGGTAAGTTCTATACCCTCTCTGAACCTCAGTTTCTTCACCTGAAAATGGGGGATAACAACAAATTTCCAAGTTGGCTGTCAGAATTAGAAAAATGTAGAAAGCAACCGGGGGGGGGGGGGGGGGGGGGGGGGGGGGAGGGGTATAATTATTTCACCCACAAGAAAGCAGCCCTAGCGATTCGCCCTCTCTCTGAAAATGATTACCTTGCCAACTTGGAAGCAGTCGTCTGCCGTGAGGGAGAAAAGCCGGCGGGGACTGTACAGGTCAGTGACCGCGGAGCCGGTGACTCTCTGAAAGACGCCTCGGGCGAGGCCCTTCACATTGAGCATGTACACGTCCTGCAGCCGCATCAGGGCCCTTGCTGCCCCCTCGAGGTCTTCAAAGGCTGGCAGGTCCTGCTCTACCTTCTCGAAACCATCCTTCAGAGCTGTAAAGGTCGTGGAAACAAAACCCCATTCAAAAAGCAGGCAGTGAGCACTCCATACATGCAAGGCATAAAATTACCTGTTCACGTATTTCAAGAATAAAGATAATATTTGATTTGCTTTTCTTCTCAGTGGCAAGCACCATTCCTGGCACAGAGTGATGCTTAATACAATCTTCTGAATAAGGAATAAAGGCTTTAGAGTAAAAACTAAGGCACACACCTTTATCACACTGCTCCCTCCTATCTGTCTCCAGGAATCTTGCCCTTTGCAGGGACAATTATTTTTCCTCTTAACTTCCCTAAAGTCAACAAACTTGTTCAAATACAAAGCAGAGTAAATTAAGAAAGTGATCCTGCAACAGATCACACTGCAGTGGCAACTTAATAAAACAGAAATTATTAGAAGACATCACTTTTTACATGGGATGATATTTTGGATTCGATCCAAAATCAAGTGAGATGATGGATATGAAGGTGCTTTCTAATGTAAAATTATGTAAACTTATTAACAAGGGGACCTAGTTCTTTGTGATAATTAGAGCTAACGAGATCCAGTAATGCCTACCCACTTCATTACCCTTCATCACATCCCATCAGAATCTCTCTCCTTTCCACTGAGGCAGGTGATAGAATCTCCTCTTTACCCTCCAGCCCTCCTCCTCTTTACCTCGGGTGTTCTCACTCGCCTCCAGACTATGTACCACATTCCTCCAGTCAGACTGTAGGCGTTTGATGAGAGTAAATGCAAGCAGAGGGTTAGACACAGGGGTTGCTGAATCCTCATGCAAAGAAAGCACCTTGTCATAGAACCTGAAAGAGAGGACCAGACAGACACCTAGGAAAGGCTGGCATGCTGGTAAACACTAAGAGGAGTTAAAAATGAAACGCTGAATTCCTTGAGACTCAGGGAATAAATATTGTAACCAATAAGCAAAAGCAACAACAACAAAACACTACCATCCCAACAAAAGGAGGTCTCTTCATTCATTCAATCAGTCAGTCTCTACCAGTCAATTATTGTACATCAGGCATTATGCTAGGGGCTAGAGAAGCAAGACAGAGTCCAGCTCTCAAGGAGTTCACAATCCAGGAAATCTTTTTTCTCTTTCATCATTCTATATGCAGTACTTAGACTCTGGTAGAAACTCGATTAATTGCAGTACTTGTGATACATGCTATGAGAAAAGTGAGCATATAATGCTATGGAACGCTATAGCAATTTGTAGACAGGACACCCAACCCAAATGGGAGCTAGAAATATAAGGAAAGAGCCCTGGCTGGGTAGCTCAGTTGACTAGAGCATTGTCCTAATACGCCAAGGTTGTGGGTTTGATCCCCAGGCAGGGCACATACAAGAAGCAATCAATGAATACATAAACGAGTGAAACAACAAATCCATGTTTCTCTTTCCCTCTCCCTCAAAATCAATAAATAAATTTAAAAAGGAGAAAGAAATATAAGAAAGACCTCCTAGAGAGCACTTGAGTCCTGAAGTATCACAATGTGGATAGCTACTACTTTTTGAATCCTCACCATGTATTAGGCATTCTGCTAAGTGCTTTAAATACATAGTCTCATTGAATCCCCCCAACAACCCTCAGAATCAATCTGATCATGAAACCGAAGAAACCGAAACAAGGCCACACTATTAGCAACAAAACCAAGAAGGAACCCAAGGCTGCCTGACTCTGAGGCCTGGTCTCAGCTGACTGTGCCATAGTGTTTTCATGGATCTAGAACAAAGAAGGGAGGAAGAGTGTTTGTTGAGCCAACAGGGAATAAATGTGCACAAAGGCATAGATGTTGGACATGTATTTGTTCGTTCGACAAGTCGGTCTATACTGGTTACTTGTCAGACTCCATGCCAGAAGTTGGGCAAGACAGGGTCCCATGCTCAAGGATTTCATATACAAGAAAATACTCTATGCCTAAGAAAATACTTATCACTCTATGCCTAAGTTCAATACATACTTCTATGAAAGAATGAATGAAATACTCTATTATTCCAGGAGTTAAGAACAAAACTGTGAATAAGACAGTAACCTTGGTCTCAGAGACTCACAGTCTAGTGGGTAATACAGACACAAATAATGACATGACAGATGCAACACCAGATTTCTGAACAAGGCTTAGGGAGTGATTGCTTTGGCCAGAGCACGTCCGAGAAGATCGTCTCTCTTTTCACAAAGGAGGTAATAAACCGAGACTTGATGGGGAAATGCAAACACGAGGAAGGGAGGAAGAAGCCTCCTTCCAGGTAGGCAGAGGCAGTCCTGAGGATGCAAAGGTGCAGAGAGAGAGAGAGAGAGACAGCAGGGGACTTACAAGCAGTTTAGCAGTGCTGGAGCACAGCGGGCATTGGGAGTTGGGCAGATCAGACGGGAGAAGTGAGGGGCACCTCATAGGCCTTGCCCGGGAATTTGGTTTTGACCCTGTGTGCAACTTGGAGGCACCAAAAAGTTTTAAGTGAAAGTGGGATATGTTGACATGTATAAGTCTGTGAAAGGGTGGGGAGGAAGGTTCAGAAGTGGAAGTGACTGGAGGCAGAAAGACCAGTTTGGAGGCCATTTCAAAACTGCAAGCAAGAGACCACGAGAATCCAAACAATAACAGTGACATGTAGACACTGATGACGGCTAGTGGGGAAAGAAGAGGTAACGTGTTCCAGCATGCTTCCATTTGCAGGGAAGGGACAGAAGAGTGCAGCCAGAAGTGACCACCTTTCTCGTTAATTTCTCTCCTCAGATATCCTGCAAGAGTGTTCATGTAAGCAAAAGATGCTGTCTTCTTTTCTGATCTACTATGATTATTCCTCTCCTAACAGCGGGATTTATACCATTGAAATGTATTGGTTTTAAAAAGGCAGACTTAAAGAGCTCTAGTCCTGCCCTCAAAAAATTCCCCCCTTGATTTAAAGTGATTAATTTCTAAGAAATATAATAACAACAAACGAAGTAAAAGAAAAGTGTGTGAGTAAAGTGAAAAGGATATGGATTTACGTGAATGTGTGCGAGAGCACGTGAGACTATAGGAGTTCTTTGGCAAGAGTGGGGACTTCCATGAGCGGGAAGGGATGAAAGTGAAGAACAGAGATGGAGGTTGGGTGGGAGGATTTCAATTCCTTCAAGCAGAGTCTGACCTAACGACTTCTCAAGGGTGGTTCCTGCAACTATCAAACAGCTTGAAAACAGAAGATGACTTGCTCCACGGTGCTTCCAGGGAGCCAAATATTCAACTCAAGCATAAACTAAGGAAGGAAAATCAGGACCTGGGTGCCCCAGGGCGGGAATGGGAAGCCTGTCAAATACCAGGATGTCTCTGATCCCCACGCAGGGGTGTTTGAGAGTGGTTACCCTAGGGTTTTGAAACTACACCAGTCTCAGGGTGTGGTTTATTATTATTATTATTATTACCCATATGCATCAGCTCCATATGGAACTACTTAATGAAAGATATTCCATTGCTCGATGAAAAAACTCAGCAGAGACTTGGGCTTCAGTCCAACCTGAAGAGTAAGTGTCCAGAAACAACTGAGGCTGAACGGGCAGTGATTTTATAAGACGGCTGGACTGGGAGGAGACCTGAGACTTATCCTGACCCAGCCTCCAACGAGCCTTCAGTTTCCTCCTCTATAAAATGACAGAGCTGGTCTAGTCTAGAAGGTCTCTCTTATAGCATGACCGCTCTAGTATTTCTTCCCATCACCTTTTCCGAAACTGAATAAATAGATTCCTCATCTGGTGCTTGAGGACTGATGTCTAACAGGCAACAGAGGAAACTGAGGCACAAAAGGAAAGAGGTTAGGCTGCGAGGTGAAGATTGTCCCAAGCCATCAATCAGACCAAAAGCACTGCCTCTTTTTCTCTTCACAGCCCACTTTGCAGGACGGGCTCCATTTATTTAGCACAAGGGTCTGATCTTCCCTGCAGCACATAATTCCGTTCAGTGCTCAGATACATCGTTTTTCTGTTACAGAGAGGAAAAAAAACCCCATATCCACTAATATCTGAGGCTGGTTTGGAATCTAACGTTGGCCCCACGCCCAGCCTCTGAGCAAATAGCTGGTTTTCAGAGACTGAGTAACTGGATGCTGAATTCAAACCTCACGGTTTCCTAAATGGCAAATGCTGCTGAGAGTGGAAAAGCAGATCCTTTCCTTCAAGAACTTGCACATAAAATGTGCAACCCAATCCCTGCATTAGACGGAGCCTGGACCGATGATCCAACCACAATACATGGGCTATTTTCATTCAATATGTTTCTCCTTTGGAATTCAGAAATGGCTTTGCTTCCGATCTTCTGAGACATTCAGAATGGTTCATTCTTAGCACAGAAATAAGTGCTGCTGGCCCTACTCTTTCAATCTTGGTAGTTTTTAAAAACTGTACCAATAAAAAGAGCTAGGGCTTAATTATATATATCTATACCATATTTATATAGATAATGAATATATACTATACTAGTATATAACAATATATACTATAGTATAATTTTTATTTATTAATGTGGGTAGAGAGTAGTTTCAACCCCCCAAAATTTCATTTTTAAATTTAAAAATTCAAAAAAGAATTATCAGCTGAGGCCCTTAGAAATAACCTCTCAAGTCCTTAAAATCACCAGATTGGGAGTATAAGAACATGAGCAGGAATTGCCAAAATTCTTGCTTTAAAAAGCAAACATTTCACTAGGTTTTAGAGCACTGATTCGAGAACAGACAGTCTCAAAAATATCAAATTACACTTTCTGAAATTACATGTCCATAAGTCACATGAGAAGAGAATCTAGAATTTTTCTGATTATTTTTTATTATCTCAGCTCTCACAGTCCTAGATACTGTTTAGAGCCAAATTGGGGTCTAGTTTCACTCGTCAGTCTTAACAATCGCAAAGACCTAACATTTATTGAGCAATTATTACATTCCAAGCACAATGATAAATACCTTTATATGGTATTTAATCCCTCCAACAACCCTATGGGGGGAGGTACTCTCATTACCATTATTTTACAGATTAAAAAGCTAAAGCTTAACGAGGCAAAGAAACTTGCCCAAAGTCAGAGCCAAGGATTCAAATAGAGGTCCAGTTAATTGCTGAATCCAGACTCCTAACCATGATGTACTCTGGCTGCTCATAAACCTCAGGTCTGGGTCCTGTCATATCAGATAAGCAAGCAGTAGAACATCATAGCACGATGGGAGGAGAATCAAAAGAGCTGTGTTCTAGTCCTGGATTTGCTACCTACTACATTTATAATCTTGGATAAAATCCTTTCGTTTTCTCACAGTTTAAATAATGTCTTGTTTGTTTAAGAGAGTGATACAAACCTACTTCAAAGCACTGTGTCAGAGAGAATTAAACGACAGAAGGTTTGTGGAAAACCTCCCACTGTGACAATGACAGTGGTGGTAAGACAGCGAAGCCCTGCCCAGATGCTTTAATCAACAGGCCCTCTTCCGAGCTTGCTCCCTGAGAGGCTGGGCATGGCATCAGAGGTCTGACCCCCATCTCCATCAGGACCACCAAAAAGGGGATTAGTGGTAAGAGAACAAGCACATGGGTAGCCGGAAGCATGTTGGGATCTGAAATCAAAGACAAAAAAGTCTGTCTATTTCCACCAATAAACTTGAACTTCAGTGACTCTAGACCAACGATTTTCAACCGGTGCGTCACAAGAATATTTAAAACATGCACTACCTGACTAGTCAGGGTCACTGACCTCCTTTCCTTTAGGCTGTCAAATTAAAAAAGGTCAACAGACAACACAATAACCATCTGGTGTGAATGAATCCAAATTAGACCTATTTTTTTTTTGTTTGTTTGGCAAATTTTTTGGTGTACCACTGAATTTTAGGAAGTAGTTTATGTGTGCCATGAGATGAAAAAGGTTAAAAATCACTGATAAGACTAAGAACAAAATTAAAATATTTTGCTCTGTAAACGTAGGCCTACAGAACATTAGGCAACTATGCTCCTCCAAAGAGTGAACAAGAATTATGGAAATTATAATCATTTACTGTTATTATTAATATACACTTACATACATTATATATGTGCGTGCATCGTGCCTATTTGAAACTAACAGTGAATGTAAACATGCATCTAATGCTTATATGCAAACTACATACTTCAGAACACGATCCAAATTACATCACCATTCAGCCACCACCAAGGAACAAACAACATCTGTCACATACACTTCCACACACAAATTCATCCTCCTGTTCGTGGCTCTCCCACACAGCCCTGGTGTCCCACACACCTTCTTCCCATGTACCCCAGAAGGGACATTACCATCACAAACACCCACTCACAATTTTATAAGCAGTACATTGTGAGACAGACTTCTGTTGTGTCAGCTCAGCAGAGGGTCCCATGACATAAGCACAGTATTAACATATTTAGATAACAATGTGCTACACCACCATTTCTCACACTGCGGGCTTCTCCATGTCCCAAGCAGAGAAGGCACAGCACATGCTCACACATGTGGTATCAGATGCAGTCATTGACCTTTCATAGCTTGACGCTGACAGTGTTCCAAGTCTACAGCATTTTATCCCCTGGTGTGCAGCACTAGTGCTTGTTGGTTGTATAGCACAACAATATTGGCTGAGTATTGCTTGTGTGCGCTATACCCAGCATCCTCTAGCATCAAGAATGGTTTTAACCAGTATTTTTTTTAATCTTTATTGTTGAAAGTATTACTTACATATGTTCCTTTTTCCCCCTATTAACTCCTTCTAGCCCATCCCCGCTCCCTGCCCCAGGCCTTCACCACCCTATTATCTGTGTACCCAGTATTTTCTTGGTATCAAATACTTTCATACACATATAACACCTCAGTTATCATTTATTTAGAATTTAGAGAGCTCTTCCTGGGGTGAAGAGAAGGGAGAGCTGAAAGCAAAGGAGACATGGGCATCTCTGATTCACAATCATGACGCCACAGACTCCACGCTCCTTGAGTCTCGGGTCTTGTTCACCATTTTATCCTCAGTGTCTGGAACAGTGCTCGGCACTCAAACACATGTACTGAATACACTGAATTACTAATACTCTGCATCTTTCCCTCGTGGGTGATATCCATAGTGTCATATGCATCTAGTTCCATGGACATGAACGTCTGCCACCCACATGGTCACAGAATGTCACCTGCCTCCTAATAAACACCAATGACCCAGCCACATGGTCAACACACGTATGGCTACAGCATCACACGGTACCCTCCCATCGCACTCATAGCGTCTGGGCAGCGCCGAGATACAGAGCCTGGGGGCGCACACCTGGCAAACTGCCCTGCGCGGCCCCACTTCACCACGCCTTCCCACGTTTATCTGGGTGACGCTGGACTGGAGGGCGCTGTGTGTGTGACGCCGCACTGGTGACACGGTGCCTCCGGGGTCACACTCAGGCTCAGTTTCCCCATCGGCCCAGGCCACGGCGTCTTGTCTGGGGTCACGCACAGGATGGCAATGGGTCTGGGGAGCCGCACCCACAGTGTCTGAGGCTCACGGGGGGCGCGGCACGGGGTCTGCAGGCCCGCGTTGCCCCCCAGCCCGGGGTACAGTGCCTGCCCCGCTCGGGCCCCTCACCTGGTCAAGTCCCGCAGCCGCGCCTCCTCCCCGCGCAGGTAGCGCCTCAGCAGCCCCAGCAGGCGGCGCTCGGGGGCCAGGGCGCGCGCCACGCTCGTCAGCGCCGAGAAGGTGTCCCCGCGCGCCGCGGCCCCCGCCGGCGCCCCCGCCCGGAGCGCCAGCACCGCCAGCAGCGCCGCCAGCCGCGCCGCGGAGCCCATCGCCGGCGCCCGCACGCGTCCCCTCGGACTGGAGTCCCGCTCGCCTCGCGCTCCGCCGCCGGGAGCGCCCGCCCCTCCCGCCCCTCGGCCCGCCCCGCCCGCCCGCGCCGCTGGTCCCTCCTGCCGCCCGCCCCCGCCCCGACCCCTTCTTTGCCCGCTCGCCTCCCCTCCCTCTCGGCCTCCCACCCGCCTGCCCGCAGCTCCTCGCACTGCGTGGGGCGGCCTGCAACCTCAGGGGCACCCGCCGTCCACTCGTCGCAGCCCAGGGCAGGTGTTTTCGCTGTGGCCCTTCACACTTGGGGAAACTGAGGCTGGGCGGGACGAGCGATGAGTTAATTGGTGTATGGCTGTACGAAGCCATCCTAAAACACTCACCACCACCGCCACCGTCCGATCAGGGTGTGGAGATACAGAAATACACTGGGTTCTGATGGGGAAACCCAGGAGATTGGATGATGGGCTACGGTGATTTCGAGTAAACAGCTGTGCAGGTAAGGAGCTGTGAGAGAAGAGAGGAGAGGAGCACATTTCACAAAGGACTTGACGGCTGAGCCATCTTAAAGGATGGGCAGAATTTTTGACCTGAGGTGAAGCTGGTAAAGGCCATTAGGGTCGGGGCACCGCAAATCTAGGACCTACGGGACCTAAATCTCAAAGGGCCTGGGTCCCTGCTCCACACAACATAACCGCGGTCACTTAAGCAAACAAAAATATTGCCGTTCTTACTAGTATCTCCTACTAGGCTACTTATTCTTTCCCCTTTTTTCCCGGGCACCGTTCATTCATTCATTCAACAAACATAGGATGTCCAAAAAAGTGTGCACACACACTCTGAATCATTATAAAGGCAGTGTTTAGTAAGATATAGTTTATTTTCACAATTGAGCTATCAGCTGTTAAAGTGTGTATACATTTTGGGGGGAATATCCTGTTATTGTGTTGAGGACACAGAGAAACAGCAGATCCAACCCTGGACTCACAGGGGGAGGCCGGGATGTAAACAGATAACCACAATAAAGCAATATCAGGAGAGCCGAGGTTGTGCAAGGAGCAACGGCAACTCTGAGGAGGGAGCTTATCCCATGTCTAGGTGGTGGGAGGGCTTCACAGAAGAGGCGAAAGGAATTACCTGGACTTCCCTGGCAAAAGGTCCCTGTGTGCACCAAGATTTGGAGACGGAAAACAGTTTGAGTTCCAGAAATAATGAAAAATTCCTTGTGTTGGGGATGTCAGATTGTTAAGGGGATTTGCATATCATACTAAGAAATTTAGTATGTCCTCGATGAAAATCCAATGGGAGTTTTTAAGATGGCAGTAACAGTCATCTAGTGACTGAGTGAGGTCTTTTTCTTCCCTAAAATTACCTTGGCAAGGAAGTGGGGGTGGCCAGGGAGAGGTCAATGGGTGGAAATGGAGACATATGTAATAGTATATGTAATACTTTAAACACTAAAGAATTTAAAAAGATAATAAAATGTGTCAAAAAAATTACCAAGGCTAGAACCTCCAGTATAATGGTGAATAAAAATGACAAGAGAAGACATCCTTGTCTTGTTCCAAAAAAGCTTTGGGAAGAAAGCTTTCAGTCTCTCACTATTAAGTATAATGCTAGTTACTAGTTCACTGAGCATTTTTATCTGTCAAATTCATTTTCTGCATCTATTAAGATAATATTGTGGCTATTATCCTTTATTCTCTAAATATGATGTTATAATGATTGATTTTGTTTGTGGAGCTAAAATCTTGCATTCTTGGGGTAACTCTTGTTGTTCATATATTGCTGGATTCAGTTTGTTAATATTTTGTTGAGGATTTTTGTAACTATACTAATAGGGGTGTTTGTAGTTTTCTTGTGATGTGTTTTTCTGGTTTTGGCATCAGGATCATACTGGACTCAGAATGAGTTGGGAAGTGTTTCTTCCTTGTCTGTAATTTGGAAGAATTTGTAAAGGATTGGAGTTAATTCTTCTTTATACACTTGGTGGAATTCACCATTGAAGTCATTTCAACATGAGCTTTTCTTTGTGGGGAGCTTTTTGATTACTACTAATCCAATTCCTTCAGCAATTCTTTTACAGCAAGTCTTCTGGTATTGAATTCTCTTAAGTTTCTCTTATCTGAGAATGTCTTTATCTCAATTTTATTTCTAACATATATTCTCACTGGGTTGACAATTCTTTTCTTTCAGCACTTTAAAAAAGGCCTCCATGGTTTCTGATGAGAAACCCACAATATTCAGATCATTAATCCTCTGCAATCAATGTATTGTTTTTCTCTGGCTGGTTTGAAGAATTTTATTTTTGCCTTTATTCTTCAGAGGTTTGATTATGACTCTATATTTCATTGAGTTTATCCTCTTTGGGATTCACTGAACTTCTTGGATCTGTAGGTTTATGTCTTTTGTCAAATTCAGAAAATATTCATATGTTATTTCCTAATCCCTGTTTTTAAAAATATTCTTCTGAAATTCTGGTGGAATAATTTAGGTACTGCCTCACAGGTCATTAATCCTATATTCATTTTTTAAAAATCCCTTTTTCAGATTCAATAATTTCTATGAATCTGTCTTTAAGTTCACTGACTCTTTTCTCTGTTGGGTCTCTTAAGATATTGACTCCATTAGTGAGTTTTTTTGTGTGTGTTTTGGTTATTATACTTTTAGATCTAATTTTTCCAGTGGGTTTCTCTTTATATCTTCTATTTCTTGGTTGATGTTTTCTACATTTCCATTCATTTCAAGAGTGCTACACTTTCTTCTTGGAGCATTTTATAATAATCTTCAACAATTTCAACATTTGTGTCACCTAATTGAGATTTTTCTGGTTCATATGCTGAGTAATTTTGGATTAAGTACTATATGTTTTGACTATTATCTAGATCTTGTTTAAATTTTATGAAGAGTCATAATATTTTTATTTTATTATGCACTTGACTCAGTTGGATTCAGAAACCCTAACCTGCCTTCTGTGGTTGTGATTCCAATGTCAGTTCAGTTTTTAAAGCTTCTCAGTGCTATACAGATCCATCCCAGTTGAACACCAGCCAGTGGCCAATCTTGGATCTGGACAGTGGTCTACCCCATATCTCAGCATGAAAATGTATTATATACTTTTTAGCATCAGATCCATGTATACACAGCTCAGGAGTGAAGCCAGGAATTATGGGTTGCTCTCCTGAATTTATTTCTTCTCTGTGATCTTTCTGATATTTTCCAATCCTCTCAAACTCCCATTTTTGGTCCTCTTGCCAAAAACCTGAGACTTCAGTTATTCTACTCTGTTGTGTATTTCTCATGATTGCATGCATCGAGGGCCAAGTGGCAGGAAAACAGAAGGAGAAAAAAATCAGTGGGTGTTTGCCCTCCCCACCACTGCTTTCCTCCCCCAACCCCCCATGTTGGGATTGCTGAAAGCAAAAATTACAGCATTACTGGTATTTGATATGGTTTCAGTGTATGTAAATGTAATTCATAAGATAACTCAAAGTTTCAGGCAGCCACAGACCCTCACTACCACCATTGCCTGGGGGAAAAGTGCAAGAGACCAGAGGACAAAGACAGGAAAACATGGTATATCCCTCCACCTCAGTGTGAAGAGTCCTTTTTCCCTCTCTCTGAGCCAGAGCTAGAGGCCTTCTCCTGTAGGATCCCCAATCCTCACCTTGGGGTTGGGACTACTGAGGAACAAAAAGGGGAAAGTCACTGCCGTTCAGTGGTGCTTAAATTCTGGTCTTTCCTCCAGTCTACCTGCTATCATTTACTTTTGAGACTACTTAAATGCCTGCTCCATGCATTCTGTCCAAGTTTTATAGCTTCATTTAGTGGGTAAGATATTTCCCCACAATTTGAACTTCCTACATTATGGTATTTTAATTCTGCGTCAGAGAGGAATTTTTGAAGCCACTCTAAGTAACAACAGGATTCCAAGTTTAACTAAAACTTAACTAAAACGTAACTAAATTATGCTATAAGTGCAAATAATTATGTGACAATAGAATAGATATTTTCCAAACATGGCTAAGTTTCTGAGGGCTCAATGTATGTTTCTGTTGGTATTTAGCAGTGTTTTCTTTTCCACCTGTATCATTAGACAATCACTATTTCTGAATACTATATTATTATTACATATCTACTCTAATAAAAGCATAATATTGAAATTGACCATTTCTACGGGATGGCTAAGCCACGCCCACCAGCCAGTCAGAGTGGCTGTATGCAAATTAACTCAGCTAAGATGGAGGTGGGCAGCGGAACTGTGGAGGCAGGTGCAGTGCAGGCGGCAGGGTGAGCAGGACGTTCCGGGCAGGTGATGGGCCGGGGTGTGTGAGGTGGACGGGGCTGATGCACGGGTGGCAGGCTGCAGGTTGGGCGGGTGCAGGCCAGGCTGAGGGACCCCCAAGTGCACAATATATTGTGCACTGGGCTCCTAGTGGTATAATAACTTTGAATAAATGTTACTATCATTAGGCTTTTCATGCAAAAATGAAAAGAAAATATAAGTAGAAGTAATAAGGGTCAAGAGAAAGATCAAGATTTTCAAATAAATATAAAGGCAGGAAAGAAGAAAGGCTTTTCCAGAAATAAGGAACATCCTTGGCTTCACGTAATGGCAATCTCCCTGCTCACTCCACATCAGCCGGGCTGGCCTTCGGCCTTTTCATTTCCCGCGCCTGCCAAGCTCTTTACTGATTCCTGTGTAATTTCTGACTAACTCCTAGTCATCCTTTGAGTCATTTCCTCGAAGATCTTTTATTTGTCTGCAGACTAGACTTGAATCCCCACATTATTTAAAACACCCCCTATATTTTCCCTTGGTAGCATTTATTACAGTTATAATTACTTTTTTTCTATAATTAATGACTTTCTGCTCCACTAGATCATACGTTTTATGTAGACAGAACTGCCTGGCAACAATAAATACTCATTTTAAAAAACAGAATAATGGCCCAGCCAGCATAGCTCAGTGGTTGCGCATTGACCTATGAACCTGGAGGTCTTGGTCCCATTCCCAGTCAGGGCACATGCCTGGGTTACAGGCTTGATCCCCAGTATGAAGTGTGCAGGAGGCACCCGATCCATGATTCTCTCTCATCATTGATGTTTCTATCTCTCTGAAGCAGGGGATTTCCCAGGGGTGAGGACGACAGAGCCCCTAGCACTAGGACACTTGCATGCACAACTCCGGAGACCAGGTTCTGTGACGCAGGTCTAATTTTACTGAGGAAACACAGCAGTATATATTAGCAGAGGTAGCCAATCATGGAACATCAGGTCTTCTTAGGGAGCCAATGAGCATAAAGGTCAGGGTACTGTGTAGGCGGCTCTGGAAGGGCTCAGGTGGGCATTGCCATCTTCCTGGTTTGCCAGAAAGATTTGAATTGCTGGAGTGCGCTCACAGCATTGCATCAGCCACTGCACCGAGACAAACCTCCTGTGCTCTACCTACATCTCTCTCTCTCCGTTCTTCTCTGAAATCAATAAAAAAATATTTTTAAAAATAGAATAATGGAGTTGAAAGAGCATTCAAAACTATCCCATGAATCAAGGGTCCTCTATGTGCTTGTCCTTTGCTGAATCTTTTATAGTATCTATGTCCTTTCCCTCAGAATAAGCCTATGAGGGATTTTTCTTCTGCATTTTACTGTTGAGAAATCTGTGGTTCATTGAAGTTAAGAGTTTCAGCTGCAAGGTGGTAAACATTAAACCCAGGTCTCCAACATCCCGTTCAGTGCTTTTCCATTGCATCACTACTTCCGGTTGCTCGTTATCAGTTCCCCGGCCACATTCAAGGAGAGTTCTGAGGACTCACTCCTGCTCACTTCTCAGTTTCCTCCTCTGTATTAGGAAAAGATTCAATCAATGGATCCATGTTCCTAAAAGTGTGGTCCATCAGCATCAGAATTATGGAGGGAAGAGTGGTTGTTATTAGGACAAATTCAGATCCCAGAACCCCACCCAGACTCATTGAATCAAAATATAGGTCAGGGGGAGACAAGATCCAGGAATATGCATTTTAACAGGCTCTTGAGGTGATTCTTAAGCATGCCTAAGTTGAGAATACTTAGGTTTTTGTTTTTTTTTTCCCAAAGTTCCCTCCAACTTTGATAGTCTTTGCTAAGATATTAAATTTGGAAGGCATGTCTTTGCATCTGTCATATTGTAGAGAGCCTGGAACACAATCTATTTTTTGGGACTGAATATATTTGAATTTGGAAGACAGATTCAAGTCCTTGCTTTACCAATTGTCATTCGTTGGGAAAAGTAGCTCTTTGACCCTTAGAGTTACCATCTTTAAGATGAAAATAATAATGACAAGCCCTTTTTAGCTCCCAACAGTTGATGTTGAATAAGTTAAATCATGCTTTGAAAGCTCTTGATTCCTATTTGAAAATGATTTCAAGTTGAAGAATCACTGCAGGTATAAAGTGAACACCAACAGGGATTACCTCAGTCCTTCAAATTCACAGATGCTCTTCTACAGCTCTCTCAAGTGGACTGAATAGGGAGTTTATTAAAACACAAAACAAAATAACCACCACATTTGAAAATCACATTTCTACTCAAAGTAGGTAGTGTCTTTTCAGCAAAAAAAATTCATGATTTTTTATTAGGAGAAATCAGAGGCATTCCAATAACGCCCCCTGGTGGAACTTAGAAGACAACTCAAATCTATCATTCATGTCACATATTTGCTGTTTGCTTAGCAGAGAGATTAATTTATCAATGTATGTATCTGTTCTCCACCTAGACTAGGAGCTTTTTGTGGAGGTTCTTTTTGTCTCCAGAGTCTAGCATTTATTTTCACATGCATTCATCAACCATTAGTGAGCATCCGTGGTGCTGGGGGCTGTGCTTGGCACCCAGGGACACAGCAGAGGAACCAGATGGTCCCTGACCTTAGAACCCTTAAGTCTAGTAGTGGACACAGACTAATAAGTAGCCAGTAGCAACAGT
The DNA here is from genome assembly GCA_004026665.1 of Murina feae. Taxonomy (NCBI): domain Eukaryota; kingdom Metazoa; phylum Chordata; class Mammalia; order Chiroptera; family Vespertilionidae; genus Murina; species Murina feae. The sequence goes on from PVJC01027840.1 coordinate 21,421, forward strand.
TATGCATGCCATGTAGGGGGAGGTGCAGGGAACTATGGAAGCCACTTTCTCTGGGCAAAACCCAATGATCAGTTTTGAGAAAAAGAATGGCAAAAATGAGGCATGAAATATAAACAGGAGCCAAATGAAGTTTGGATTTTAGTCCAAGGGCAGTGCAAAGCAACTGAACAGTTTTAAGCAGAGGAACGATGTGGTTAGATTTTTGTTCTTTAAAAATCGTTCTGACTATGGGTAGAATCGAGTGGGGGAAGCAAGACCAGAGTTAGAGAGGCCAGTTAGAAAGCTGCTGCAGAGTCCAGGTGAGGAATAAATGTGTAATTAGACACGGCACACAGGGAGTTTAAAATGTGTCGGTAAAGTTCCATGTCTTTTTCTGGGTGAGGTACAAAAGTGTTTTATTTTTTATCTCTTACATTACATTACACAAATCCTGCCCTTGCTCCATGTCCACAGGAGAATAAATCCCTTCTACCTCCTCTCCACTCCAGCTTTCCTTATTTAGCCCCAGGTCAGTCCTCCCCACCCTCTTCAGCTTATCCTATGACTTTGTGGCAGCCCAAGTCTGGCCTGAAGCCCCCGAGCAAGTCTCAAGTATTCCTGCCCCCCAGTCTTCACTCATATACTTCCTTCACTTTGAGTTGAATTTATTCACATACCATGTACGTCCTCTTCCCTTTGTTCAATCATAGCCTACTTGTCTTTCAAAAATTAGCTCTAATTCTAATTCAGTTCACTTCAGTTGAACCTTTCCCCACCCTTGAGGGCTTATTGTCTGCTTGGCTTGGTTTTGGGCACCAGAGGTACTGCACGGAGCCAGCCAATTCCAGCCCTCGGGAGCTCACAATTGATGGCAGAGTCCAACACACAAACAGAGCATTTCCTCACGGCTTATAGCGGGGGAAGGGCTGTGACAGGTCGGCAAAGTGAGCAATGGCAGCAGAGTGTGGGGACCCTTGCCCTGCTCGGTTGGTGGGGTGGGGGTAGGAAGACAGGCAGGAAAGGCTTTTTGGAAGGGATGGTGCTTGAGTTCAGGGTTAAAGGAGGAGTTTTTTGCAAAGTGAAGAGGTGTCAAAGAGTGAGCTGCAGGCGGGGCCCCTCCCTGCCAAGTCTGTTGTGCCAGGTAGAAATCCCACCTTTCGCTACCCTGGGCTGGTGGTACCTGCATATCTAGAGCACATATTATTCTGGACCTGGCTCTTTGAAAACTGTCCATGGGTGATCAGGAAGGTGAAGGGGACCAAAAACGGGCCATACAAGGATGGTAGCTGAAATATGCATATTTAGTCTGAGGAGACAATTTTTGGGGTGAAAGGAAATGAACTTTCCACTGTATAACAGTGAGTTTCCAAGTGTAACCAAAGGGCAGAAGCTACTGGAGGCAGATTTCAGCTGAACACAAGAACTCCCTATTGGTCTCTCTTTATTTTTAATACTAGGGGCCCGGTGCACAAAAATTTGTGCACTGGGGGGGGGGGGATCCCTCAGCCCGGCCAGTGCCCTCTCCCAGTTTGGGACCCCTCTGGGGATGTCCACCTGCTGGTGTGCCTGGACATCCTGGGTGAGGGGCCAAT
>PVJC01027841.1:6889-23089 GCA_004026665.1 Murina feae
CCCGCAAGACCCACCTGAACAAGAAGGCAAAACTTTGACCCCTGTCCCTGTAGGTTGCCTGCCCATCCCTGCCCTCTGAACCCTCAGCAGAAGTTGACCTCACAGAATTAATACAATGAATGGCTGTTTAAAACCCAAGAAGCGGATGTCTGGGCTTTACTAAACAGCATAAGAAAATTACTAATTCACACAAGAAACAAAAGGAAAAGTGAAGAGGTCTTTTTGTTTCTTTCCTTCACTCTGTTTTTAAAAGAACAAGTCCAATCATGGCCTTATTATAAACACAGGTACTGCCACAGCCTGCACTTCTCATAAGGGTCCCAATGGCCACACACTCTCAGACCTTCAGGCCTTGCAGCATGAGGCCCTGCAGCTGGGACATCCCAGCAAGGGCACCCGGAAGGCAGGGAAGGGATGCCCGCCTCTCCACACAGCCACCACCTGCAGGAGATTCTGGTGCCCTGATTCAACACTGAACAACAATGGTGATGATGATGATGATGACAACCATTCTTAAAACACACAGCTTATGTGCAGGCCCTGGGACAACCCCTAGCCAGATGTGGCAATTCAATCCCTAAAATGCAGCCAATCAAACTTGAGATGTGTTATATTGGAGTGACCTCTTCATAAGCTATATAAATGTCTAATCACTATGCTGTACACCTGAAACTTATATAACATCGTTCTATGTCAACTGTAATTGAACATTTTTTAAAATAAATTTTTGAGATGGGCTGTAAGTATAACTACATACACTAGGTTTTAAATCTAATCTAATAAAAGAGTAATATGGAAATTAACTGTCTCTCTGAGACATTTAAGCCATGCCCACCAGCCAAGCCACGCCCACCAGCCAATCCAAGCAGCTGTATGCAAATTAAGCCAGCTAAGATGGAGGCGGGTGGGGCATAGGTGGCAGCAGGTGAGGTGCAGGCAGTGGCAGGTGGCTAGGCTCAGGCTGAGTAGGAAGCAGAGCCAGCAATGGGGATCCCAGAGGGGCGACCAGCACAGCAGGCTGGGCTCAGGCTGTGGAGGAGGCAGAGCCAGCCATCGGGACCCTGGAGGTGGCAACCAGCTGTCTCACCCAGCCCCTCACCCAGGCTGGCCAGGCACCCCAGTAGGGACCCGAACCCTGACTGGGCTTTGGGCAGCCTGAAAACGGCCCTCAGCCAGGCTGGCCCCATGGGGTGAGAGTCCCCACTGAGGAGGTTGGCCAGCCTACAAACAGCCATCAGCCCCTCACCCAGGCTGACCAGGCATGCCAGCAGGTGGACATCCCCCGAGGGGTCCCAGACTGGGAGAAGGCACAGGCTGGGCTGAGGGATGCCCCCCCTCCCGGAGTACACAAATTTTTGTGCACCAGGCCCCTAGTATATAATATGAAAAATATATAAAGTAGCCCATTAATAATTTTCATATGAATTACATGTTGAAATATTATTTTAGATATATTAGGTTGGATAAATATATTAAAATTAATTTCACCTGTTTTTACTTATTTAAATGTGGTTACTAGAAATTTTAAATTATTTATGTGGTTCTCAAGGTAACTATTTAGGACCTCAGCTTTTCAGACCTGCCACTGGGAGAGGCCATCCAGAGCAGCCCAGATCTCTAAGAGGCTGGACAACCCACACACGGGGCAGGTCTTCCCAGGCACCAGCTTTACCTGACAAAGGGTGAGGTGGCTTTTGGTAAACCGCTCAAAAGGACAAAAAGGTGTTCTTTATCCCCTTTTCCAAGACAATCAAAGCCTATTTAGGCTTTCATTTGTTTTTCAGAGCCTTTTTCTGACCCTGTGGATCTGCTCCAGAGACTTGGAACTTGAGCCAACCTACAACTTTCACTTCTGCTTTGTGGACAGTAAACCCGCCTATGGTCTGGACCTGTAAAGGGCAACATACACTAGAGAGTTCCCCTAGACATGCCCAGAGAGGTCCCCACTGAAAAGCTCACCTAGAGTTCTTTAAAGCCTCTGACTCCCCATCCCTGGGGGCAGCTACCATTGGGGGGCTCAGTCCATCTTTTGAATGAATTTAAGTGTGGTTCAAAGTCAAAAGGTTTGAATCCTCTCTTCTCTGCAAAAGGTCTTTTCTGTTACTGAGACAGCCCTCTTTTTGGGTGTTTTCTCATTGATTCATTGATTTATTTTACAATGAAAAGTTCATTTAGAAAGTGGCAGAGGAAGAAGTGAGTCACAGAAGAAATGGGCTGAGGAAACAAGTTTCAGAGGAAAAGGAAGGGCCCTTGGAGTTTAGGAGAAAGAGGAAAGGAAAATGCACGAGGAGGAAGGGGGTAGGAAAAGGCATGGCTGTGCTCCATAGAGAGCACATTCTCTGCATTCTTTAGGCTAAACTCCTAGAAGTCTATTTTAAGAGCCTGGTTGCCAAGCTTCCAGAAGTTTCTGTGGGTTGTTAGGTCTGAACAAATAATTGCATCAATACCCCTTCCCCTGGGAACTGATCTTTAGACCACTTCCCAACCTACATTTCACTTGCTCAGACTACATTCTGCTGGCTAAGACTATTATCTTTTCCCTCCAGACTTTCATAGACCCACCAAGAGAGTTCCACTAAAAAAACCGCAACTAGAGTTCTTTAAAACCTCTTACTTCCCATCCTTGGGGCTAATGCCATTTTGGGGCTCAGCCCATCTTGGTTTTCAGATGACCTAATTCTATATAATAAAAGCCTAGGTGGCATTGTGCGACGACATCAAAGGATGGCTGCCTAGTCATCATCACAAGATGACTGTCATAAGATGGCCACCACAAGCTGGCTGCTACAAGTTGGCCATCACAAGTTGACCACCACAAGATGGCCAGAAGGGGAGGGCAGTTGGGTGTGACCAAGCAGCAGGGGAGGGCAGTTGGGGGGCAATTAGTCCATCAGGCAGGCAGACAGGCGAGTGGTTGGGAGACAGCAGTCTTGGATTGTGAGAGGGACATCCGATTGCTGGTTTAGGCCTGATCCCTGTGGGCCCATAGGAATTGGGCCTAAACCATCAGCCGGACATTCCCCAAAGAATCCCAGATTGGTGAGGGTGCAGTCTGAGCTGAGGGACACCCCACTCCCGTGCACAAATTTCGTGCACCAGACCTCTAGTAAATGTATAATCCCTTACCTGTTTTGGCCTCATGCATTCCTTCTTCAGTGATCCTAATATTTGGTGCCAAAACCCAGGAGATTCCACGGGAAGGGAGCCATCGCCCTGGATGCGGTCACCCTAAGTTTGCTACTCTGAGAGCAGTAGGCAATTGCAGCTTGTCCTGAACTTACCTCTGAATCCTACTTGGGTGACTCAATTGCTGGCCTCAATTAGGCTTCCCTCCCTTATGGGCCCTTCGGAACCAGCCAAGGAAGACACCAGATTGGGGACCTCTCCTTCTCCATTGCTGACCCTCCATCCCACTCCACCAATCTTCTCTAGGTGAGTGAGGTTCCACAGTTTCCTTTGTCTCAAGTCTTCTGCCCACTCACTCTCACTGACTTCTCAAAAATCCTGTTGTGGAGAAAGCCCTATGTTAGGCCAGGAGACTCCTCGGTCATTCGGCCTTGGGTCCTTCAGGACTGAGAATGTTCAGTCCAGAGGGCCACCTCTCCATTTCTCATGGTAATTTGTTTAGCACTGGGGATGCCTGTCCTAACCAGTCACCTTTGGATTGTGGTCTGTCACTCATCCTTCTCTCGTGTGGGCCACACTACGCTCCCTCTACACACTCATGGGGAAGTTCAGGCCCAAGTGCCTCCACAATATAAACTAGATAATCCGTCTCAATGGCCTGAAAATAGCACTTTTGATTTTAACACATTGTGTGATTAAAACAATTGCTGTCACTGCAATGAAAAATGGTCGGAGATTCCCTACATCCAGGCCTTTGTCACCCTTCAGTCTCACCCTTCTCTCTGTCAGTCCTGCTCTACCCATCAGATCTTCACACGAAACACCATACCCCTAACACTTCTGATTCTGAATCTACTTTTGACCCAGAAGACCACAAACCTTCATCCCCTTATGCACCCCCTCCCTCACCTGCAATAGATTCCCAAAACCCAACAACCTAACCAACAACCACCTTCTCCCAGGCCCCTGAGAGCCCAAATCCGGAGAATGTGAGTTCCCATACAGCCTTTCCCCACTTGCTCTAGGGCCACCAAAGACTAACCTCCTCAACAGCTGCTTCTATTCCCATGCCCATTGGAGGGAGGTAGCAGGACCTGAGGGCATAGCCCGAGTCCACGTCCCCTTCTCTATGACTGACCTTTCCCAGATTGAAAAAAGAAGACTAGGTTCTCTTTCCACTGACCCAACCACCTTTCAGTGTGGTTCAAAGCCAAGGAATTTGAGTACCTGACCCAGTCAGTCCTATGACCTGACCTGGCACAACATCTATGTCATCTTGTTTTCCCCTCTCACCCCAGAGGAGAAGGAGCACTAGCAGCTTAGGACCATGCCGATGCCCTCCATAGACAGAACATGGTGGCCAACCCAATTGGCCCTATCTCGGTCCCCCAAAACTGACCTGAGAAGAGACTACCAGGTTAGTTCTCCAGGGCACTGCTGCATAGCCATATGATCACCTGTCTCATTGCCAGGCTCAAAAAGGCTGCCCATATGGTAGTCGACTATGACAAACTGAATAAAATCACTCAGGGCCCTGACGAAAACCCAGCTCTCTTCCTCTCCCTCCCCACGGAGGCCTTACAGAAATTTACCACCTTAGACCCCACCTCCCCAGAGGGAACCCTTCTGAACTCCCATTTTATATCCAAATCAGCCCCCGACATATGCCATAAACATCAAAAATAGACACAGGTTCACAAACCCCTCAAAAAGACTTTGTTAACCTGGACTTTAAGGTCTTTAATAGAGACAAGGAGACCCAAACGCAAAAGACAAAAGTGAGATCAGGCCAAGGCTGAGGCCCAGCAGAAGGCCTTCCAGCTCCTAGCCACCACTCTCACGAACCCCAAACGAAGGACTGGCCCTCCAACCAAGGGTAAGTCAGGGGCTAGGCCTCCTTTGGAACCATGCTTCAAATGCAACATGGAAGGACATGGGCCAAGTCCTGCCCAAACCCGAGACCCCTGCCTGGGTGCTACCCAAGGTGTGGAAGGGAAGGCCACTGGAAATCAGGCTGTAGTCCCTCCAGGTTGGACCTCAGCCAGTCGAGCAAGGCCGCCCTCTGGATCTGGTTTGGAGTTTCCAGACCTCCTGGGACTGGCCACCAAAGGCTGAAGCTGCCCAGGTCCTCACAAGTCCCCACAGAATTACATCACCAAGACAGAGCTTCAGGAAATGACTATGGTGGCAAGTAAGAGGTCTCCTTTTTAATTGACACTGGGGCCACTTATTCACTGGGACTCTTGTCCCCGAATTTACTGGAACTCTTGTCCCCTCCTCAGCCTCTACTATGGGGGTTGACAGATTAGTCTCACAGCCATTAGCCGCCTCACCTCTGCACTGTGTCTCACTAGACACCTCCTCTATCCACTCTTTCGTCGTTCTGCCTCAGTGCCAGATCTGGGCTACTGCACATCCCCTCATAACTCCCAGTTTTCCCAAACCACAGTCACCTACCTCAGTTCCACTCTCACTCCACAAAGTCAAGCCATTACCTTAGACCATAAATGTCTTATCTCCTCCATGACTGTCCCCTCCTCTAGACAAGAAATACTCTCCTTTCTGGGGCTCAATGGGTACTTTCACTTCTGAATTCCCAAGTTTAGTCTTCTCGCAAAGCTTCTCTCTGACTCTGCTAAGGAACCGCTCACTAAGCACTTAGATCCCAAGGCCAGCATTCTCAGCCCCTTTTATGTTCTGAAAACTGCTCTCATCTCAGTAAGTTCTCAGCCCCTCCCTCCCAAAGAACAATGTTCATTACTGCAAATCTGCAAAAGCTTGCTTAACCTGCTACTATCAGAGCTGAACTCATCACCCAAACCTTGGCAGTTTTAAATCCAAGCAGGCCTGGAGGCCTGGAATGGCAGTCCTAGAACAGGCTGTGCAGGGCCTGCTCCCCTGTCCTCCTCCACTTTTCTCCAGCCCCGTAGGCTCATGCATAATTTTCCAAAGTCTTTGCTAACTTAAAAGCTTTGGACCTTTTCTAGATTAAATGACAAACATCTAAAAATTTTAAAATAACATAAAATACTGAAACATTGATTGCTAGACAAGTTTTAAATTCACCTGCTCTTAGCTTTTATTGTAGAAGATCTTTTGTTAAAGGTATATTTTCCTGAAAGAAAAATGTGTTTAAAGTGTGTTTATAAATGTCAATCTCAGAAATGCTGGCTGTTTACTGCCTGGTTACCATTGGAAATTAAGGTTTCTGAGTGAGCATGGGCTTGTGAAAGTTGTAGAAAAGTTTGTCCAGGGTGTCAGGACCTGATCACCCTGATGTCCAAAGAGACCCCTTCTCTCCTAGCAAGCTGAAACGATCCCGTGCAGACTTTCTTCTATTTCTTACGTCTTTAGATTGGAGCCTAGACTTTATTTCCACTGCTCATTCACAGCCCTTGAAACTGCCATTGAACACCTCACAGGTCTTCCTACTTGGTATTTAGGAAACTCTCTCCCCTTTTCTAGCCTTCTTAAAAGTCATTCACTGCAAAGGACACCAAATCAGGAATGATCCCATAACACAGGAAGATAACAAAGCAGACCAGAAGGTCAAGGCAGCCGCTCAGGGGAAGCCCCCATCTCCCCAGCTCTTAGCTATACCCCATATAACGCCCTAATACACTCCAGCGGAATTCAGTCCCTATTAGCTCTTGGGGCCACTCAAGAAGATCCATGGTTAAAATTTCGGGGGAAATATATCCTTCCCCAGGGACAGGCCCACGATATCTTATGGCTATTCACAATTCCTACATATAAAATACAGACCACTTTTACAGCTCCTAAAAGCCCTCACCACATGTCCTCGCCGGGCCTCCCTGCTGCAAGCTATCACCAAAACCTGTTCTACTTGTTACGCAGTATCTCCCCAAGGATAAGTTAGGCCTCCTTCTTTCCCAATTCATCAGGCAAGGAGCCAAATCCCTGGACAAGACTGGCAAATTGCCATGATCAGGGATTCCTCTTCCTCTGTGGGGAGAACACATACATCTGCCTCCCACCCAGCTGGACAGGAACCTGTTCTCTTGTCTATGTCTCACCCAAAGTAGGTGCAGCCCCAATAACCAGCCTTACCCGTCCCTGTGACCCATCATATCCGACACAAATAAATGTATAATCGCTTACCACTTTTGGCCTCATGCGTTCCTCCTTCGGTGACTTGTAACAGGGGTCTCTCCAAGTACTACTTGTTTTTGCAATGTTGTGTCAGGGACCCTACCCCTTCGGCCTTTCACCTGACAGACCTGGAGCTCAGGCAAAGCCTGTGTCTTAATCTCCATTGTATCCCCAATGACGGTGTGTGGCACTTAGCACAGTAAATATTTGTTGAGTGTCCCAACCTGCCTTCTTGAGGTGTGGCCTTTGGCACCCTTCAGATACCACCTTGCATTTGGTAAACGTGTGCACATTTTTATAGCTTATCTGTTGCTGTTGGTAGAAGTGAAACCCCCTGAGGGCAGAGAACATCTGTTCTTTACATCTGAAGCCGGCAGAGGGAAGGGAAGGGAAGGGAAGGGAAGGGAAGGGAAGGGAAGGGAAGGGAAGGGAAGGAAAGGAAAGGAAAGGAAAGGAAAGGAAAGGAAAGGAAAGGAAAGGAAAGGAAAGGAAAGGAAAGGAAAGGAAAGGAAAGGAAAGGAGGTGCCCTGCTAACCCAAGTTGACCAGAGAAAGCTGTGCTGAGCCGAGGACAGAGGTTAGGCTGATCTGACTTGCTCTCTGTAATTATGTCTCAGCATGTTCCAGAGAGTAGTAGTGCTCCACAGAATACATTAAATAAAGCAAGGTAACACTTAGAAGCCAATGAGAACTTTTACAAATTTTAACTGAAAGATCAATACACGCATGAAGATTCAGCTATAAGACTTCATCAAAATGTGTCTTTTTATAAACATTCAACTCTCCTACATTTGTCAGATAAATTATGGGACCTCTATTAGACTGAAGATGTGCTGAATGTAATAAGTGGGGGTTAGGGGAAGGACTGTTATAAACCACTACAGCAGGTCCTCAAATAATGTCATTCCATTCAAGGCAGTTTTGTTATAACATCGATTCCTAGTGGGGCCACTGTCTGTGTGGAGTATGCACATTCTTCCCATGTCTGCACAGGTTTTCTCCAGACTTCCATTTCCTCCGCATCCTGAAGCTGTGCACCTGAGGTGCGTGGGTGTGTCTGAATCGTCCCATCAGAGTGCTTGAGTGTGAGTGGCCCTGTGATGAAAGGGCGTCAGTCTGTCCTGTCCAGGGCTGGTTCTGTTGTAGGCGGCAGGAATGGCACCAGATGTCTAACCAGTGGGGTCGGACCAAACTTGAGTTCAGCAGCCTTGGTATTTGGTTTCTGGCTAGGAAAGAATTCAAAGTCCAGACCTAAACTGTAAGAGAACATTTCTTGGTAAATAAATTACAGAGTTAGAAAGAGTAGTTCCTAGAAGAAATGGGCTTTGCAAGCATGTTCTAAACTCTAGAATCTAGAATCTAGAGATAAGGAAAGGCCCTTAAAGATTGGAAGTAAGGAAACTAATGGTAACGTGCCTGGGAGGGGAGAGGGAGGTAGAGGGGAAGGAGAAAGGGAAGGGGGAAAGCACTGGTGTGCTGCATGGAAGAGCACACTGGTTCCTCCTTCCTAAGGGTTTTAAAGGTGGCGATTTTAGAACAAAGCCCAGAGAAAGATCTGGGCAGCTTCTCAGGTGTGTCTATTCAGAGTTGTAATCTCCATTGATTGATTGGTTGGCACCAGGGCAGGGGGTCATTATTCAGTGCAGCTGGTCCTGACGTCAGCTGTGGCTCATTTTGTTGTTTATCTGAGTCTGGAGCTGAAATACAACTGAGGCCTAGATGTTATGTCTGGGGAGGAAAGGTCAGGGGGTTCAAGCTGCATGACTAGGGGAGGAGAAGTCAGCCTGGGGCATGATCCCACTGCCAGGCACCTGGGGCTTCCCACCTGGTGACCTTCTGTACCTGGCCCATTGTCCTTGCTCTGCTCGTGTCTGTCTAATGCCTACAACAGTCCCCGAGACCGTGAACTGGAATAAGGGGGTAGAAAAATAATTATCTCACTTGGTTTCATTCATCTTTCTTAAATGTGTGTGCAGCTGACATTTGTTTCAGTGTTTAATACTGGAAGTGTTTGGGGTCTTTATTTGAAAGTTTGTAGTGTTTTTGTGAGCAGAAATATACCATAGAAACTTATGCTTGTTTGTATCAATTAGCCTACGGTAAAATTGGTTCTGCTATACATCATTTCACTTAAAGTCAGTTTCCAAGAACCTATCAACGTTAAACCATCGTGTTGTAGAGTAGATGTGCATACCATGGTGGGGGGAGGGGGAAGCAGAAGATAATACACCAAAACGTAAATGATGGCTCTGATGTTCTCTCCAGATATGACTGTGAGTGATTTTTACAGTTTCTTTTTTTTTAATGTTTCCAACATTTTCTAACAATGAATTTATATTCCTTTTGTAAAAGGGCAGAGTAGGAACGTTTTATGTGTGTGTGTAGGCGGGGGGGGAGGGGGGGGGAGGTGGTGGCGTGTAAGTAGGTAGACCAAAAGACTGGAAAATAAGAGTAAGGAGCTAAGAATGAAACTTATTCAAAAAATCAGAATAATAAAGATGAAAACAGGCAGGTCACAAATTCGGCTCTGAGCTCTCCAGCAATTTACACAAAAAGGAAAATAGGATTGGCTACATAACTCACATTGTCCAGGAAAAACACTACAGCATCTCCTGGTCCAAAGAAATCTAGCCTTGGAGGCTGGCAGGACTTTATAAAGAAGACCATCCACCACCAGTCTTGTCCGACGAGTCCCTGGAGTTGGCCTGCAATAGGCAGTCTCTAAGTGAGTCTACCGTGCTGCCTGTCTCTGTGCAAAGGATGGCCTTAAGGGAGGTATTAATTCCACACTAAGTACCTCTACTTATTAGTGGAGATTAATTACTTCCTCTCTAAATAACTGCAATGAGGATTTATGGTTACTAACTCATCCGAGCTTCGAGCTTCGGGCTGGCATCTCTGAATTGGTTCCCTCCCCAAATTGCCTGGGGCACCTCCCTGGGCCCTGGTCTCCTCGGCCTTGTGGTGAGGTAGGCCAAGATGTGAGGCCATGACTCACCTACATTCCCACCTTGACATTATCCAGTGTGCAAAGGTAAAAAGCCAGAAAGAGTCGATTAAAAATGATAACCTCTGTGAAGCCAAACTCGTGATGTTTATCTTCACAGCCGGAGGCTCTTGGAATAGACATGCAGAGAAAATGAGAACAAGGCTGCAGAAGGGGTTTAAACTCCAGGAGCCCCCCAGTCTGAAATTCCCAGGCCTTCTCCATTGGAGGCATTTCAGCTCAGGGTCTTCAATGGGTGTCTATGACACCCGCCCCTCAGGGTGCCTGGCACTGCACTAGGTTAAGGGGTGCAAAAGTGAATATGATAAGGGAGCCTCCTCCCTGGGGAGGCAGCTGGGCAAGCAAATCATCTCAGCATCACAGGTTAGAAGGAGCACAAACTACAGAAACATAAAGAGAGCCTTCTCCAACCTCAAGCAGGGAGGGCCTCCTGGAGGAGATGACATCTGAACTGGGACTTGAAGGATGAACATGGCTTTGCAGCAAAGGGTGAAGGGCATTCCCACGAAGCAGTGGCATGCTGCATTCTGGGAAATGTCAGTCGTCTCGTGAAGTTCAGCATGGGATAGAGGCAGCAGTGATTGATCCTTTAGGCCCAAGTTCGTGCACATAAATGCCAAGACCAGGCAATGATTTGAATTATTGCCGTGGCCCAGGGACAATGGAGAGTGATGGGGACTGTGGCAAATAGGAGTGTGCTGAGTCACTGAAAAAGGCCAGTCAACCTCCAGCCCACTGTTACCATGGGGCAATACAGGGCTAACGCTGCCAGATCTTCCATGTTCACGAGGAGCCAAGTCCAGATGCCAATGTGCTCCTCTCCCTATTTATAAATGTTGGTGACTAATTCACAGGTAAAACACAGTGAAGGACCCACAGGGGAGGGCCCCCATGCTATGCAGTGAGCATGATGTCACCTGAGGGCTGGATTTGGCCTGTTGCCACTTAGAGAGTAGGAAGCCACGGACAGCTCAAAGATAATATAGGTTTGCACTTTTTTGAACCCCGTGTGCAGTTGTATGAAATATTGGTTAAAAAGGAGTAAGACAGGTAGCCTAAAACAGCTTACTTAAAGGATTCTAAAAATGGGTTATTATGAAATGTCCAATAGGTGATTCCTCCTTATCATCTCAGTGTTTTCACCACTAACGTGCAATATCAGACCCATCTGGCAGAACCCAGCGGCCATTTGTGAAGACACAGAATCAGGATTGGGTTGTGGAAGAACATCGGGCCCTCCAGGCCTGTAACATCCTACTCTGCTTTAGTGTGTGCAGAACCCCTGGGTGAAGCACACGAGGGCAAGGACTGTCTTCCTCATTTTGCAACCTTGGCCTTCACCTGTGATGGAATTGTACGGAACCATTTTAAATCATTCTTTAGAGAGAAATCATTTTGAAAGAATTTACTAATTTACTGAGCATTTTAATGAACTGAACAGTTTTGTAATGACTTGGTGACTAGAGGCTGAGCTCCAAGTCCTGGCTTGGCCACACATTAACTGGGTGACTCTGGTCAGGATGCTCGAGGTTTCAGAACCTTCGTTTCCTGCTTTGTAAAATGGGGATATGCTGCCCACTGTGTCTACTTTGTAGGCTCAAAACCAAAATGCAGAAATGTTTGTGAGCTAGAACTTCGCAAACCCACAAGTGCTCTGTTGGGTAGGCTGGGATGCTTACCATTACTCTGCCGAACCTGGGTGTCTCTATGGGCAATAGGTCTGGGTGCACAGAAACAACATACAGCATCTGATCCTTGCAGGCAGGCCTCCCACGCCTTCACAGGGCCTCACCCCCTTGCAAGCGTCTTGAAGATCAGTCTCCAGGCTTCCCCTGTGCCCATGGGAGACTGAGGCAGGCACCTCCCCACCCATTCCAGGCTGTGCTTCCACACAAAACCCCTTTCAGTCAGACCTCCATCCACACAGCACCCCTCACCCTACACACTCCTTTCTTAGCTTTAGCAGCCCCTCGGCCATTGTTATGTAAAGACTTTTGGACTCACAAATTACTTGAAAAATCTCAGGGACCCCAGCGGTTCCAGATCTCTGCTGATTTAGTGACTGCATCTTTCTTATGAGAGTCTCTCTCTCTCTCTCTCTCTCTCTCTCTCTCTCTCTCTCTCTCTCTCTCTCTCTCTCATTCACTCTAAGTAATAATAACTACATAGCATAATTGAGCAGAACTCCCTTTTTAGCTCCAAAAGTACTTTAGAGAGCAATCATTTTGAAAGAATTTACTACTAATTTTAGTCAAACAACTAATTTTCAGTTTTTTCAATGCTCTCTCTTTTTCTTTGTCTTTTTTGTAAAACTTTAAAACAAAACCCCAACGACATGTCACTCGCCCTTTAACACTTCTTCTATAGGCGTCTCTAAAACATAAGGACATTTTCCTACAGAACTGCCATACCATGACCACAGTTCATAAAGCCACAGTAATTACTTAATACCATTTACTAGCCCATCGGTATTCAAATATCCCCAATTGTCTCAAAAGTATCATTTTACAGTTGGTTCCTCTGCCTGTTGCCCTCGACTGCTGCGTCCTTCCATGTCCTATTCTGGAACAGTCCCCTTCCCTTTCTTTTTCCATGCCCTTGACTAACTGTAGAAAAGTCGGCTGTCCTGCTTCCTGGCTTTGAGCCTGGAGCTGTCAGACTTGTTTCTCCCTCCCCTGGTTGGCTCGGGGACCTGCACCAGCCTTCACCTTTTTTGGCAATAATATGTTCCCCAGGGCTGTTTCACGTACCACATCGCACCAGGAGTTTGAGCATGCCTGCTTGTCCCAGGAGAGATTTGTGCTTCTGAATCATCTCATGGATTATCTCATTTAACCCTCACAGCCGCTCAGAGAGCTGTGTTGCCCACGAGTCCTGTCCCACAGCTGAGAAGACTGAGCCCAGGCAGCTGCACTTGCCCCGCGCTTGCATCTAGAAGTGGCGCTCCAATGGGAAACCCTAGAGGCTCCTTAAAAATGGGCAAGATGGCAGTTTCTCCTGGCCACTCTCCAAGAGCCCTGTGTCTCAGGTGGTTGGTCCTTCCTGGCCTCGCTGCTTCTTTACCTTTTACAGTCTTGCTTTCAACCAGAGAGCGTGTATTTCACCCATCAAGCACGGTGTGTGTGTGTGTTTACGTGTACATGCATGTGTCTGTGTTGCGCATCTACACACATGCACACACAGGACAAGCCCTGGTTAGCGCATCCATGTGTCACCTCACTCATTAATGTGCACCTGTCCCCACACAGCCCCTCACAGCCCTTTGACAGTCCCCCGCAGACTGAGCAGAGCCATGAAGGCTTGGGGTTGCCACCTTGCACAGGCCCCTCTGAGGTCAAAGGCAACGCTGCCTTCTCCTCCAGCTCTTGCACCAAACCCCTTTCTCACATTGTCAAGCTCTGGCTAGTGATTTTGCTGTTCGGTGGCTCAGCCATGCTGAAGAGCCATCGCTGGTCCACCGCACACAGAGGAAGTGTGCGCTACACAAGCTTCCTGCGGACTTGCTTCTGTTACGGGGGACCCCGGGTTGGGCTCGGACTGCCTGTCGCTGTGTCCAATAATGAAGGCAGGGTTGAATCATATGAGGCGTTTGTTGAGAAGGGTAGCCAACCAAGAAGACAAGGCACTTACAGGCATCAAATCCTGTCTTCCAACAAAGTGCAGGGGACAGGACTATAAAGGAGGAGGGGCTGGGGTGAGAAATGCAGCTACCTGCAGGCCTGGGGGTCTGCAGACATCAGCCGTTGTAATTAGTCATCAGGCAGTGAGATGATGTTGAGGAGATGATGTTTTGACTCCTGGTGGGTCGGCCTGTTCATGCTTTATCGGTTCTGCTCTCCAGATTCCCAGCTGAGTCATCTCCCCGATCACGTCATGCAGGCCTTGAAAAGGAAACTTGAATAAAAATGTAACTCCCCATTCATACATAAGAAACTTAATCCCCTAGTCACATAAGCATATGTGTTCTAAGATTTAAAATAATATGATTACTTTTCAGATTAATACGGGTGCTCTATTAATTAGTCCCCCTATCACTTACAGTGCTGCTGGCCATAAGTTCAATGTAATGAACAACACTATATATGAAACTAGATGTCTCTAAACAGGGACACACATTAAACAGGTTGTGTTGATCAGTTAACCAAATGTTATGGCCAAAGGCTCACAGGAACCCAGCCCTGTGTGTCCCTGGGGGTTCACTGATTGTGTTTGCTGTCACCGTATAGAACAGAACTCCTGCCAAAAAGTGAGAACAGGCTGCGTGTACATCCACACTCACGGTAGAGCTACTCTTGTTTTAGTTCTACAAAATCTGAATAACCTTGTTTTCAATTTAAATATTTTGAATCCGATTTTTTTTAAGATTGCAATGAGGTGCAAGATCCTCTGAGCACATGATGAGGAAGAGGAGCTTTCAAATATGTGGCCCAGGTTTTGTTGTATCTGCTCCAATCAATTCAGGATAAACTTTCCCACTGAAGCGTGTCCTGACACAGCTGACTGCCGAGGCGCCAGCTGTGGGGCGGAGGTAGGCTCAAATCTGCTCCCAATTTCACGTTACTCAGGGCTGAAGTATTTATAACTTTGTTTTGCTGAATCATTACAAAGTATCTGAGTAAAAGAAAATTAATCAATTCCTGACGCGTTTCTGCCTCCAGGGTTTTGGGAGGATTAACTAACAGATTTTTCTTTTATTACAATGAATTTTTCTGCCTTCCTTTGAGTGTGCAGCCCTTAATGTAAGTAACTGCATACTGATTCTGCGTTTCCCCTTTTATAGTGAAATTTGGATTCAGTTGAGAATTCTCAATATTGTTTCATTCTTCCTGCTAAAGGATAATGAAAAAAATTTTTTGAACAATAAAGAAAAGTCCCCCTCGCCTAAGATACACAGTGTAGACTTCTTAATTAGTGTTTTCATAAGCGAGAGCCTTTAAAGCATAACATTCATCCCAGTGTGTCCATATTTAGAACAATCCTTCATATTGTTTTTGCTATTTGAATTTTTTCTTATTAAACATGTTTACAAAAATGTAGAAAATGACTTTGATGAAAACCATGATCTGAAGAGCTGCTCTTTGAAACCCAGAGAAGTCTGCCTGTGGCCCTTTAAATCCAGGCAGTGTCTTCCAGCTGCAAGTTCCAAATCCTACCTTGCACATGAGACTGATTGAAAGTTCAGAAATAGGCGGCGAAAAATGGACATGACTGTGGGCACCCAACCTGACAGAATTTACCAATTGCTTTCCAACAAGTTCCAATTTGAAAAGTGTGGAGTGGTTTTTGCTTAAGATGTGTGTGTGTGTGTGTGTGTGTGTGTGTGTGATCATAAAATAATAAACTAGACTTTTTGACATTGATCTGATAAAATCATAACCTTTATTTTGAAAGTGGCTTTGAAACAACAAAGGGTGTGATAGAAGCTCTCCAAGTCTGGGGCTCAGCCCCTTCTCTTACCGGCTGTGGCGCTTGGGCAAGCCCCTGAACTCCCAAGTCTCCTCCTCTGTAACGTGGAGCCTTGACCCCTATTTCACAGCATTCGTCTGTGTCCTGAAGCTTATCTGAGCTCAATGTAAGTTGGCTGCTCTTAAACCTTGTACCCTCATATTACAATGACATTAGGAATGACATCGCCAATTAAACGTTAACCAGCATGTATTTTATTTTATTTTTTTCTCTCTTTTTTTATTTTTTTTTATTTAATTACATAAAGTATTACAAAGATTAGTACAAATATCTCTTTTTTCCCCTGCCCCTCCCCCAGCCTCCCCTTCCCCCCAGTGGTCTGTGTCCTTTGGTTATGCTTAAATGCATGCATAACAGTCCTTTGGTTGATCTATTACCCCCCCCTCCCATCCCCCCTCTGTCCTTGTTGCTTTAATTTGACAGATTGTTTGATGCTGTTCTGCCTCTGAATCTGTTTCTGTTCACCAGGTCATAATGGTTATTATTATC
>PVJC01027842.1:0-16396 GCA_004026665.1 Murina feae
AGGCGCTAGCGTGCAATTCATTCTTTTTAAAAGCCTGAGGCAGCTCAAGAGGCGTGGACACTGCGCCACGGGAGGAGGGAAGCACCTCCCGGAGGACACGGAGCGGCCAGTCACCTGGATGTCCAGACACTGGAGGACGGAAATGCTGAAGGTGGCGGTTTTGCCCGTGCCAGACTGAGACCTAGGAGAGAAAACAGGGAAGCGGGGCTGGGAACCTGGCCACAGGCCACTGTCCGTTCCCAGAACCCACCACAGCCCGCTGCTGGGGCGGGGGGAGCACCGGGCAGCTTCTCCCAAGCACATGCCCCCCGCCCCCTCAGTGAAGAGGTGGGACACGGGCACAACGTCACTTTTAAGTGCCCGGTGATGAGGACAGGAGCCACGGACGGCATCGGGGCTGATGGAGCGGAGAACCCCCCAGCAGGTGACATTCCCTTTAAGTGTGATGTGGATGGAAACTGTCCTCCAGTTATTTCTATATCTTGTAAATGAGTCTTTAAAAATCAGGTAAATCAGGGGCATTACACACAAATCCACATGCCAACCGGTGGATAGGTGATGAGGCTGCCTAACGAATGAAAGCTGCCTCAGGGGACACGAGCACCAACAGTGAGCACCTGGCGGCAGTCACGGACACAGTGCGGCCCCCAAGCACTGAACACGGGCCCAGCAACAGGGACCAGGGCTGCGATCTTCCTAGAAAACCCACACACACCTACCGACCTGCAGCCTCCCGAGCTACCTGCTGCGGACCGCAAGACTGACAGCAACATAAACAACCGCCCGTTACGTACCCTGTGAGCCTGCTACCCGCTGCGTTCTTACCATAAAGCTGGCGAAAAGGAAATCTTACAACAAAATCGTAACAGGAAATACGTTTACTGTACTTATTGAGAAAAACATCCAAGAATACGTGGGCCCTCACGGTTCAAACCCACAATGTCCAGGGCCCCTGCAGCGCAGACTTACTGTGCGATGACGTCTCTCCCTTTAATGATCTGCTTGATGGCGCGCTGCTGGATGGCAGACGGCTTCTCAAACCCTGGGACGGACAGAGGCAGCGGTGAGCACTAGGCCACGCACGTGTTGACAGAGCGTCAGCTCCCGCCGCACCGCAGCCTCTGCCTAAGCCCGAGCCCAGCACGCTGAGCCCCACCCTCACCCCCCCCACAGCTGCCGAGCAATTGGCGGAAGCGGGTTTCTGTGCAGCCGCAGGGCCGATTGGTAGGCGAAGCCTCTGTGCAGGAGCATCCCTGGAGGATGTACAGACCCTGAGGTTTAAGAAGCAAAGCGCGGAGGGGAGCTCCTGAGAGGGGGTGGGGAGGCACACTGTGTACCCCGACTCTGTGTGTGACTGTACGGCAATAACCTACATTGCTTTCCCCCCGTTGTTGGGGCAGCACTGCGGGATGTCCTGCAGGTCCCACAGCTGTGACTCGCACCCCGTCTCCCCCCACAACAGCCTCAATCACCAAGGGACGGGGCTACCGGGAAGGCGTACAAGCATTCGCCAAGCAAACAAGACCTTATGTCCAACGCCGTCATGGCTCCTGGTGGTAGCACCATCTCCCACGTAACAAAAGCAACGGCAGCAGGTGCCAACCCCTCGTGATGACCCCGCACACGGCTGGGGAACGGGCAGGGACGTCCTGGGTGCTGAGGGGCAGGCGGGCTGCAACGGTCCCTCCCCTCCCCTCCCCGCCGCCACACCTCTGCTCCGTCTAAACTGCGGGCACCAAGGAGAGAGGCCGCGGCCCCAGGCCTTAGGACAGACGGCTGACATCTGTATCCCCAGCCCCAGCTTAGGCAGCTGCCTCCCAACATCGCCAGGGGGATGGATGCTCCCCACCACCAGGCCAGCACCCCGACTCTGCCTCCTCCACGTGCTCCTCCCGGAGCTACGGCAGCATCACCCCGGCGGTTGCTACATCGCCCAACCGCACAGGCCCGCTTCCCTCCGCCGCTCGCACCCACCCACCCACCCACCCACCCGTGCACCCGGGCAGCGCTGTCCCCCTCCACCGCGCCGCCCTCGCCTCGCCCTGCACGAAGCAAAGCCTCCCGCTCGGCCCTGCTCCCTCTCCCCGTCCAGCCACACAGTAGGCTGGCAGGACGGCCTGGGTGACTGCCACGCCCTCCTGCCCGGGCACCGAACCCTCCGCCGCCTCGCGCTGCCCCTGCTGCTCCCGCCGAGCTCATCCCGGCTCCCGGGACAGGCTTCTTCCCGCCCCTGGAAGGCACCGCTGCTGCCGCTGCCCGGTTCCGCCACCGTCTTCTCCTAACGGGCTCCCTAACCCAGACCCCGGCTCCAGCGTCCCCTCCTCCTGGGAGCCCGCTTTCCATTCGCTCCAACTACCCTGCTCCGCTCTTCGCAGCCGGTTCCACCGCCCGGGCCGCAGGCCACCTTCTCCCAGAGGCAACTGCACTCCGGGCCCGAGTCCGCCTAGCTCACCGCCCGGCCCCCGGGGCCCGAAGCAGCGCGGGAGCCTCCACCCCCCACCCCCGGAGATGCAGGGCAGTTACGAGCCGGATGAGTGACTTCCAAGCGCCCGGAGGATCGTGCAGCCCCGGAGACCAGCACGCAGCTGTGCACCGAGGACGACCGGCCGCCACCCCGGTCGCGGAGCGATGACGGTGTGCTGGGGGCGGGGGCCCCCTCCGCTGCCTCAGTTCGGAGCTCAAGGAGGTGGGGGGAGCTGTCGGGCCGGGGACTCTCATCCTACGGGACCCGCCTGCCCTCGCCCGCCCGATCGCAAACCCTGGCGCCCGCCCCTCGCCCTCCGCTCCCGGCCGGGCCAGCGCCCGCGCCCGCCCACCGTAGGCGTAGATGCCGCGCAGCAGGTCCTCCCGCAGGCCCATGGTGTCGAACGTGGGCGTGACGTCCACCTCCTCGCTGGTCTCGAATTCCACTTTGGTCATGTCCTCCTCTTTGAGCAGCCGCTTCCGCGCCGACCCCGAGTTCGCCATCGTAGCGGTGGCCGCCATGATCCCGCGTCGCCTGAGAGCAGAGCGCGCGCGCGGCGGCGGAAGACGAAAGCCGGAAGCACGACCTCGCGCAACCGCCGCCGACAGGAACTGACGTCACTACGCGTGCGTGCGTGCGTCGAAGCCGCGCCTCCGGAGGGCACGAGAGCTCCTTGTCACGTGATAGGGAAAGGGGCGCGCTCTCAGGATCTCGCGAGGGGCGGGGTCTCGCTCACTTCCTATAAAGATGGCGGCGTAGGGCGTGGAGCGGGAGTTTTGTTGTGAGGCGACTCTCGGTTCTTCACGCTCCGCGCCGGCCGCCCCAGGGCGCGCTGCTCGGAGGGCGTTTTCACTGGTCCCCGACGGGACCCTCGCTGCACGGCGTCCACTTTTGAGAACCGGCACCGGCGCTCGTTGGGCGGCCGGTGTTTACCTACTAAACCCCGTGGGGAAACCCGCTCGGGGCGAGGGTGGAGCCGGGGCCTCGCCCGCGCGGGGCAGCGCACCCGGCTCCTCCGCTCCCCGCCCGGGACCCGGACCCGCAGCGCGACCCGGAGCAGGACGCGCCGTCGTGGGCCCGCAGCTCGCTCTTCACCCGCCGGAGCCGCGAGAGGCCTTTGCCCCCCGCCCCGTCTTTAACACAACAGATCCCACCAGCGACTGAGAGACCGACGCCCGCCGGCGCCCGCCCCGCGGCCCCGGTTAGGACGGCAGTGAGGGGGGCCCTGCCGGTCGGTAAACACGTTCCCTTTCTGAGAAGGAAAAAAGGGCTAATTCAAAGGCAGCCCTGATGTTCTGGGGAAATGACCGTCAGCTGAGGCGCTGCCTCCTTCACCAAAGTGGATTAGCAACGCAGAGCAGAAGCGCTGCCCTGGGGGAGGGGTGGGTTGTTAGCTGACCCGGGGACCTCGGAACACCTGGGGAAGGGAGGCTGGGCGTTTCCGTTCCTCTGGGGCAGGGAACACATTTGTAATGCGATTAACTCGGGAAGCACACGTGAGGAAGGGCTCCCGCTGTTACTTTGCTCTGATTTGGAACATTTCCCAGAGACCGCGCGCGATTACAGCCATGTTTTCTCCGCCCCTTCAAAGAGCGTCGCTCAGTTTTTTTGGTCTTTCTGCAACATTTCCACTGGCAGGCGGTGGAAGCAGCTCAGCACCCAAGGGCCGCCCCAGTGGAGTGTCCTTTGGGATGGACCCCCCTCCCGCACCCGTCCGAGGACAGCGAAAGCGAGATGACGGCAGCCGCACCAGGCGGAAGCCGCCCTGATGTCCAGCGTTTGCAAGGGCACATGGGCGGGCGAGGCAACTGACCCCGCTGCAGACCCCAACGCCCTGCACCCCACAGGTCAGGCTACAGCTGACCCCGCTGCAGACCCCAACGCCCTGCACCCCACAGGTCAGGCTACAGCTGACCCCGCTGCAGACCCCAACGCCCTGCACCACACAGGTCAGGCTACAGCTGACCCCGCTGCAGACCCCAACGCCCTGCACCCCACAGGTCAGGCTCGGGTGCAGAGACCAGGACCCAGAGAGGCCGCTTGCAGCCGCGAGCTGGTCAGGCTCACCCCAGACGGGGGACACAGACAATGTGCTTCCCCCGTTTCAGAACCTCTGTTCAACTTAGGTTTTGTTGTGTGTGTGTGGTTATTTCAAATATATTCCCTGTTGATCTCAGAGAGGAAAGAGGAGGGAGGGAGGGAGAGAGAAACATCAGTGATGAGAGAGAATCGTCGATTGGCCGCCTCCTGCACGCCCCACACTGGGGATTGAGCCCGAAACCCAGGCACATGCCCTTGACCGGAATCGAACCTGGGACCCTCCAGTCCACCCGCCAATGCTCCATCTACTGAGCCAAACCAGCCAGGGCTCAGCTTAGGTTTTAAGAGGGACCACGGAAAGTGCTGAGGCTGCGGCTGGACTCGAAACTGGACAATTCCCAGCAGCGCTGCAAGTAAGAGTCCAGGCAGCAAGGATCCCCTGGAGCCCACCACCCACCACTTCCCTCCCACCAGTTGCCAGATTATGTAACCAGACGATCTAGGGCACCGGGCCACCTGTCACTACTTGAGCCAGTTGAGCAGGGGCAGGGCTGAATCCCACATGAGCGGTTATCCCAACCCTGCCGGCAGCGTGGAGAGCTGCAGGTCCTCCACAAGCACCTGCTCTGCCCCCACCAGGAGCCCGCTGCTTCCACTGGGTGCGAGGACAGAGGTTACACGGGGAAGTTAATGGGGGCTGGAGATCTGCAAAGGGCCGGGGTTCTTCAAAAGGCTAGTGATTGCAATTCCTGCAACAAGGTTGCTACCCTCTCCAGTTAACAGGCAGCTCCCTGCTGGGGAGAATGGGCTGCATTTCCAGCTGAGCTCCCAGGGCCCAGTGCAACTCCCAGCAGGTTAGAATGTGCCTGCCTTAATCAAAACAGTCATGGTTAGCCGCACGACCCACCTTTCTTGTAGTCGGTCCCCAATATCCCATTTCTGCCCCATCAGGTGCACCCACTAACCCAGGCACTAGTGCAGTGGGGCCTAACAGGTCTGCACCAGCAAGTGCACGAGGGCTGGGTGCTCGTGACGCTCACCCTGCGGGCAGCCTACGTCCCAGCTGGCGCGGCTCAGTGGTGGAGCCACAGGTTGATTCTTGGTCAGAGCACAGGCCTGGGTTTGGGGCTCCATTCCCACCAGGGGGCGTGCAGAAGGCAGACAATCGATGATGGTGTTTCCTATCTATCCCTCGTTCTAAAAACCAATAAAAACAGACTTTAAAAAAATGCGTGCAGCCCTTCCAAGAGAATGGACCTGATGAGAAGCACGGCCATGTGAGGATGCAGGCGCCAATTGCGTGGTAAATGTTTACAAAGGGGAGTCTCTTAGATGTTACGTGAAGAGAACTACGAGGTCTTAGGTCTTCTCGCTCCACGGAGGCGGCTCCTGGGAGGGAGGTCGCACACGCCGTCTTGTAAGCCGTGCTCCGGGGCCGAGTGGTAAAACACGGACCTGGAAGACAGTATAAGAAAAGGACATGATATCTCGGTAATTTTCATACCTGTTTTATGTCGAAGACCAGGTGTGCCTGGATGTCCAGGGGAGGAGAGGGCAGGCCGGCTGTCCAGGAGCTCCCGGAGCTGCGGCCAGAGCCGTGGGAAGGCCACAGGGTTGGACTCGGTTAGACGGGTCGTGGGCAGGGGGTGCTGTTTGGTCTGCCCCTGCCACGGCATTAGGGCCGAGTTGAAGTATTTGACCAAACACGGCAGGCTGATATTTAAGTTGGTGATTTTGTGTGACCTGAGGATGATGTTAGAAATAGCCAGAGAGCCCTAACCAGTGTGGCTCAGTGGATAGAGCGCTGGCCTGCGGACTCAAGGGTCCCGGGTTCGGTTCCGGCCAAGGGCACGTACCTTGGTTGTGGGCACATCCTCAGTGGGGAGTGTGCAGGAGGCAGCTGATCAATGTTTCTGACTCTATTCCTCTCCCTTCCTCTCTGTAAGAAATCAATAAAATATATTATATATATATAAAAAATAGCCGAACAGCCGTAGGCAGGAGAACGGTTCCCACCCCTGGTGTGGACGGTCACGGTGGATTGTCTTGTCCTGGGCGGCAGGGCTCCTGGCCTGGCCTGGGTTCCCGGGAATCATCACTGCACACCTTGAGGTCCTGGGTCAGAGGGGCGGTCCCCAAAGAGCGCCTTCCTGCCAGAAACCCCACGCCTTACCTGCTCAGCGGCAGACGCTGTTCCTTTCCAGGTGCGACTGTCCCCACCCACTCGCCTGGCGGGCACCTGATGAAGCCCCGAGCCCGGCCCAACCCCATCCGCCTCGCATCCGGGCACCAGACGTGCATGGAGCATCTTGGGTGCTGGGGCGGGCGGCGGGCAGGACAGACAGCACAGCGCTGCCCTCTCAGGGCCATGTTCCAGGAAAGGGCAAGAGCCCGCGGGGCGGGGAGAGGACAGCAGTCCCTGCAGCTACCGCGATGCGAGTGAAAGGAGGCCGGTGCGAGAGCTGGTGGGTCACTGACGCGGCGATGGCGGTGGCAAGAGGAAGGTGCCACCCGAGTTGTGAGGCGGTGGCCCCGTGGGAACACCCTGGGGGGAGTGTCCTAGGAAGAAGGAGCAGGGAGTTTGAAGGGCCCCACGCGGGCAGGGGGTTGGCACCATCAAGGGACAGAAAGCAGGTGGCTGCTACATCATGAGTGCAGTGCGGTGGGGGAAGGGGGGCAGGGACAGATGAGGAAAGGTCTACGGCTGATGGAGTGGAGTTGAAGTTCATCATGGGTGCCTTAGTGGTCACTTCAGGGTGGTCTTTGTTGAGGTGAGAGGAGCCAGGATGGAAGATGACCTGGTTCTACACAAGACAGACACGAATTCTTGTCCTCTGGGGGTGACAGGCTCACAGTGGGACGCAGGCAAGAAACCAACAAGGAATTAAGATGCACAACATGCCCGCAGTCATGGGTCCAATATAGAGAAACGAACCGGGAAAGCGTGGGGGCGGTGGGGCGAGGAGGTTGGAGGTGTGGTGTTAGATAGAATGGCCTGGGTAGGCCTCTCTGGGAAGGGAGTCCTGAGGAAGGTGGGGGAAGGACATTGCAGGCAGAGGGAACTGCAAGTGCAAAGGCCCTGGGGCAGGAATGTGCCCGGCGCATCAGACAGCAGGGAGGCCCCTGTGTGTGGAGCAGGTGAGTGGGGATGAGGTCAGTGGGCCTGGTGCCCAGGTCATGGTAGGACTGGAAGGGCCTGTCAGCCAAAGGGAATGCCATGTCCAGAGGACCCCCTTTCACAGGACCGCTCTGTCTGCTGTGCTGAGAACTGGCACTGGGGGCCATGAGAGGAGGCAGCTAGGAAATGGTTACAGGGAACCAGATAGGTGATGATCAGGGCAGAGCCGTGCGGGTGTCCAGCAGTTGAGCGTTTCTGGATCTGCATTAACGGAGGAGAACCAAGACTGTAATCCAGCCCAGTGGTGTGACTCAGAGGTTGAGCGTAGACCTAAAAACCAGGAGGTCACGGTTCAGTTCCCGGACAGGGTTATGGCCTCGATCCCCAGTGCGGGGCGTGCAGGAGGCAGCCAGTAAATGATTCTCATCATGGATGTTTCTTTCCTCCTCCCCTCCCTACACACAAAAAAAGACCGTCATCCAAATCTCAGCAGTGACCATCGAATGGCGATTCTAGAGGGTCCCCTGGAATTGCTTCGAGCAAGCATGTCACATGCGGCCCACAATGAACATTTTGGGGGCCCAGCCAATATGACAGTAACGTTTCAATAAAAATTTCATAACTTGATTTTTACACTATCCTGTTACACATGTAATTATTAATAACAAACTACAACATTCGCTGATGACTGATGACCGTAATCGTGTCGCGTCCGTGCCCTTATGCGCAGGGGCACCATTTCTCCGCACTAACACCAGCAGCGGGTATTTTAGCAGCCGATGGCCATGTCGTTGGTCTTGAACTGACTTTTTTGGTGCGAGCAACAGGAAATATTTCACTCTCGGAAAACAAGAAAAATAGATTCGTCTGCATTATGCTTATTAATTTGTGCAGTTATTCAGTGTCTGGTAAGTGAATATTTAAGAAAAAAGTATTCATTTTTATTAAAACATTCTATTATTGTATGTTAACGATCACTCATCCATTTCAGCTCTTTGCATCCAGCACGTCTCTATCGGAATACACTTAACGTTTCGAAGAACATGGAAGCTTTTGTTTGTTGCGGCCACATGCCCGCAGCGGCCTGTGGGTGTGACGTGCTTGGCTTAGAGGCTTGCGGACGGGTGGTGAGAACGGGAGAGGCTGCAGAGTGAGTCCTAATGGCGTCCGAGGGACTTACCGTGAACCAGGCCAGCCACTCACAAGCAGGAGAGGATCTCCCCGAAGCTGAGGGTTTCCAGAAGCTTCCCAAGGCTCTGGCAACTCCGCACACAGCCCCGTGTGAGAATGTCCCGGGGCTCGGTGATGCGTGCAGGCTCCTGTGAGGCGTCGCCTCCTGGGCAGGGCCAGGCGGGCCTGCCTGTCCGACCGGCTCGCCTGCTGCTGTTCAGACCGCCCCAGCGTCCCTGCTGCAGGACCAGGAAGGGCAGCATGGAGCCCGTCCTGCGGAGAGCAGGTCAGCACTGGGGAGGGGGGCAGGCCCGAAGGGGGTCTGAGAGCTGTCCTGGGGTGGGGGGAAGGTCCCCTCCTGAGGAGGGGGGAGCCTGGTGTGGGGCCGTTTGGTTGGATAAGTGCATGGGTGCTCTCTGGCTCCGCTGCACCTTCGAGGAGGACAGTGCGGGTCGGAGGGATGAAGGATGCTCTGTTTCGGACTCTGATGTCCGCACTGGTGCCCCAGGAGGAGAGAGAGAGGAAGAAGAGGGGTTTCTGGGTTTAGGTGTAAGGTGAGGAGGACCAGCTGCCTCATTTGTGGCTGCTTTGAAAACAAACGAACCATTTTCGGCTCATTTTGTGAGCACAGGGGGAGAGACCGGGTCTGCCCGTTCAGCCCTTCCCGCTCGGCTGGTTCCACATGCTGGTGATCCAGGACCTTGGAGTCAGACACGGTGGAGGCGGCTGCACTCGCATGTGCGCCCTCTGGCTGTCATCTGGAACACGTCACCAGCCTTGCTGCCGCTGCTCTAGAGGCGTGAGGCCAGCCCCAATGCCTGTGCTGTGCGCGAGGCATCGGGGTCCCAGGAGCAGGGATGCAGGAATGAGGAGGAAATAGCAGAGGGAAGGGACAGAGGCAGGGGGCACTCAGCTTCCTGGGCAGAGCACCCCGGGCAGAGGACCGAGCCCAGGGAGCGGGTGCTGCCTGGGCTATCACCCGACCCTCCTGTGTGTGTCTGGGTCTTTCCTCTTCCCATGAGCACACTCGTCATAGAGGGCTTCAGGGGCGGCCTCATGACCTCATCTTAACCTGCTTTCGTCTGCCGCGACCTGCTTTCTAAAGGGTCACGCTCACAGGTGTTGGGGGGTTAGGGCAGTCAGGGTGTCTGCAGGCCCCATCTGGGCCGAGAGGGAGAAGAAGAAAGACAGGGGAGACTGGTACCCACAAATCAGGGCGGCAGGGCCAGGCCGGGCCCGGGAGCGTCTCACCACCTGCCTGGCCTGCATCCCGCACAGGGGCCACGGCAGTGGGAATGGTCGCCGGCAGCTCTGGGGCCTTTCTGTGTTTAAAAAAAGCTTGATTGGGGTCTGAGCTACATGCTGCACAGCTCGCAGCGTCAGGAGCGCAGCGGCTTCTAACAGTCCAGCCGCCTGTGGAGAGCACGTCGGCCTCAGGACACTTCATCCTGAAAAGAAACCATGTGTGCTTCAGCCGCCCCAGCCCCAGCCCTCTCAGGGGCCAGGAGCCAAAGTGGGGTCTGCAGGGCGGGCTGCCTCCGAGGGCCTGCCTGCTCTGAGCTCCCGGTGCTGCCCGCAGCCCTCGGTGTCCCCCAGCCTCTGCCTGGGCTGTCACCTGGCCCCTCCCTAGGTGCGTCTGGGCCTCTCCTCGTCCCATGAGGACACCTGTCACATAGGGCTTAAGGCTCAACCCGATGACCTCAGCTGTCGCGACCTATTTCCAAAAACCCACACTCACTGGTGTTGGGGAGTTAGGACTTCAACATATCTTTTGGGGAGACACCACTGACCCCACAGCACCCTGGTCCATGAGCACCCATGGACTGTCCCCTGCAGAAGTGGAATTGAGCTGCCCAGGGGCAGTGAGACAGACCTGCTCAAGGGCCTGACCCCCTCCCGCCATCCTCACCTCCCCCTGACCCCTATCCTGCAGGCCCTCCCTCCAGCGATGACCCTGAGGGGAGGGGTCAGTGGGGTCTGGCCAGAGGGAAGCCCCCCCGCACACTGGCCATTGTGGCACCTGGGCATTGGAGGTTACAGAGCCCAGTTCTCTCCCAGGCCCTGACTCCCCGGTGCTGCGGGCCCTCTGCATAGCGGGCAGGGCCGGGTGGAAGGTCTGTGCCTTTGTTTCCTGGGTCAAAGTTTGCCTTTCCCTTCGCACTAGTCTCTGGGACCTGAACTTTGAGTTTTGGAGCAAGTCACATAGCGTGAAGTCTCGTCAGATGCCCTGGGCACTGGTTTGGCAGGCTCTTCCTGCCCAGCCCTGCCCGTGGCCCGTGGCCCGGAATCCCCAGAGGAGCCTGAGCCTGTAGCCGGGAGAGGACACGGCCTGCCTTCCAGCAGCGCCCGCGCGACCCGGTGTGTGCGTTTCTCGGTGAGTGTGCACTGTGGGCCGGGCCCGTGGGCTCTGCAGCGGCCATTCCCATTTTCTGTGGCCTACACACTCCCACCTGTGTCCCCTGTGCCCCTTGTGCCCCCCTGTGCCCACCTATCCCTCCTGTGCTCCCTATTCCCCACCTGTATCCCACCTCTGCCCCTCCTATGCCCACCTCTGTCCCTCCTGTGCCCCACCTGTGCCCCACCTGTGCCCACCTGTGCGCAAGTGTGATGAGAAAGAGAACGTAATGCGCAGTTGTAGGACCATCAGTACATCTCCGTGCCTTCTTCGTATCATGGACTCAGCCTGCAGGCAAGAAGGTGTGTGTAGCCACACGTGTCCAGATGCTAAACCCTAACCCCTGCTGAGGGCGGCGCCCTGTCCAGCGGATGCTGTTGTCTACAGTGACAGTTCACAGTGGAGACGCTGTGTTCGAGGTGCTGTTTCATGGTCACGCCAAGTGCTGTGTGTCCTGTCCCCTCGCTGTCCGGGCAGGAGGGGGAGAGGGCCTGAGAGCGCAGGACTCTGAAGACCAGGAAGGGGGCGCGGGCGCTGCGTTCGCAGGCTGTTTCCTATGCGTGAGACAGTCCACGGCTCACAGCCGTTGTAGAATGAGTTACGTGGATTAACAGGCGAAAGGCCTTGTGCCCGGGGAACGCGGTGTGGCCGCTGTGGCTGCAGAGCAGGGCGGGTGTGCACGGGTGGGAGGGGGAGGAGCCCCCTGAGGCCCTCCCAGCACAGGGCTCAGAGGGCTGACGGGGCTGTGACTGCTTCAGGCACTAGATCCACACAGACGAGCTGGGACCCAGCCAGGATCTGCCCAGGCCCCGCAGCTCGGCCCTCAGAGGCCTGGCCATCTCACCCCCCACACGGCAGCTGAGGGGTGTGGCCTTGACTGCTCACCCCCAAGAGCCGGCCTCGTTTTATGGCGCCTCTAATGCACTTTTCAGCCCCGCGCCCAGGTGTCTCAGCGCCAGGGTCCTGAGGATGAGCAGTCGCTTTCTGTGCGAGGCCCAGCCTCCGCCCTGCTCCCACTGATGGATGGGGCCCCGGGCACTGCCTCTGGGTGCCAGCTCGTCAGCCTCACGTTCCCCCAGGGCGGTGCTGGGGCTTCATCACCCCAAGGAGCCTTTCCGGGCACCCTCTCCCTGCGCGCCTGCTGGGAGACGTTACCGCCACAGGCGCACTGCTGTCAGCCTCCGCACATCCGTGCTGCGGACAGAGTCCAGGCCTCGCTCCCGCTGGCCCCCCCCCCGCCCCTCAGGACTGTGGTCTGGACCCACCTCCTAAGCCAGTGCCGGACGGACGGGCCAGGCAGCAGCCAGTGTGTCGGGCAGATCTGTGTCCCGAGAGCCAGGGAAGCAGGTGTTCCTCTGCCCCAGGGGCAGTCGGTGTCCCTCCCGCCGGTCACAGGACACCAGGGCCAGGCTGGTGTCATCGTCCTCTCCCGGGGTCCTCTCCTTCCCTGCACTGACCAGCCCCCACCCCGCCCTTTCTGCCCAGGTCCAGCCATGGCGGAGCTGCACCGCACGCACTCCTCGCTCGCAGCCCTGGACGAGGAGACGCTGTGGGAGATGACGGAGAGCCACCGCCACAGGATCGTGCGCAGCATCTGCCCCAGCCGCCTCACCCCCTACCTGCGCCAGGCCAAGGTGCTGGGGCAGCTGGACGAGGAGGAGGTGCTGCACAGCCCCCGCTTCTCCAACTCGGCCATGAGAGTCGGTGAGCCTCGCCGCTGGGCCCTCGCTCAGCCAGAAGCTAGACCCTATGCTAGTGTCTCCGGGGCCGGTGGCCAGGGACCCAGAACGGGGTTCCCTCACAGTGTGGCGGCTGAAGGTCTGAAGTTAAGGTGTGGGCGGGGCCCCCTTCCTCCGGTGGCTCCAGGGGAGGGCCCTTCCTGCCTCTTCCAGCTTCTGGTGGCCCCGGCACCTCTCGGCTGTGGCCCTGTCGCTCCAGCCTCTGCCTGTTCTACATGCCTTCTCTGTGTGTCTCCCTCCCTCTCTCTCTCCTGACATTTGTCCTTAGGCTCCCCCAGCCCCCACCAGGCTGTGCAGCATGCGCTCTGCTCACGGGTCACACTGATTACACCTGCAAAGACCCTTCTTCCAAGTCAGGTCCCACTGGCAGGCTCCAGGCGGACACTCCTAGGGGTCAGCCCGCCTGTTCCAGCCCAACTCAGCATCTGTATTTATTCTCTCAAAACTGGGAAGCTCATAGCGTCACTATATCAGCTTCTTAGGAGAATTGAGTCAGTTTCTAAGATACTTGTCTCAAAGCCCAGACCGGGCCCTGGAGAGCCGGTGATGGGTGGTAGCTCCTGACAGGATGCTTTCTGCCAGTTGCCTGATGAGCCTCAGAAGCAGGAGAAATGAATCCGAGCTGAGAGTGATGGGGGCTGGGTGGGCCGGGCCCTGGGTGCTGCTGTTTGCTGCTTTCCTCCCTGAACTGGGTACACACACCCACATGTCCACCAGCACACCTGGTGGGTCTCAAAGCAACCCTCATCTTCCTTAGCCTTTTATCTCCAGCTCTTAGGGCACGGGTCACAGTAGCTGCTCAATAAATGCTGCCCTCGCCTTTCTCGAGACTGCACGCTGGAACAGAGGGGCCTGCACGACAGAGGGTGCCCACCCCTCGTGGGGAAGCCTGCCCAGCACCTTGTCATCCCAGACTGTCCTGTCCCCCAAGGGCACCTGCTGGACTTGCTGAGAGCACGAGGGAAGAACGGGGTGCTCGCCTTCCTGGAGAGCCTCAAGTTCCACAACCCCGACGTCTACACTTTGGTCACTGGGCTGCAGCCCGACGTGGACTTCAGCACCTTCAGTGGTGAGCGCTGGCCTGCGACGGGAGTCTCCGGGGCCTGGTCACCTCTGTTCCCAACCCTTTCCCCGAGGCTCAGGCAGGGATTCCGTCCTGCCTCGTCCAGCCCTCGGGGGAGAAGACTGTCCGGCACTGAGCCCCCTGCTGGGCTCTGAGGAAGAGCCTATTCCTAATGCAGCACCAAGGGGGCGGCCTCACGGGCGCGGGTGCAGGGACGTTCCTTTCTCCAGAAGAGCTCCCAGGCCCGCTTGAGGCTGCGCTGGGGTGGCAGGCCCTGTCCGGGGCCCAGCAGCGCCTGCCAGAGCGGGCAGTGCAGGACGCAGCCCTATGCCTGTGCTCAGCCCGCTAAAACTTAGCAGCTAAGTGAAGGCTCACTGGGCTTGGGGGGGTGGGGTGGGTTAGTAATTCCAGGCTCCCCTGGGGGCACTGAGGGAGGTGGGAGTTCAGAGGGCGGGACAGGAGCCCTGGAAACCTCCTGCTGCCAGGGCTGTTTTGATGACGTTAAACTGTGTTAGTGTTGAGTACATTTGGGCTGAGGGTCTGGACAGCGGGTCGCACGGGGCAGCCTTGTCTGGGCAGTCCTTCCACCCAAACCTGGAATCACGCGGTTTATTCACCCAAATCTCGGGTACGGTTCGGGCCCAGAGCCTTGAAGGAGACGGCAGAGAGGGTGGGTCCTCTTGGGAGCCCGCAGGAAGATAGCCCTGGAGGATGAGGAGTGGCAGGGTGGTGATGCCCAGTTCCCCGCAGGGCTCATGGAGACGTCCAAGCTGACCGCGTGCTTGGCCGGGGCCATCGGCAGCCTGCAGGAGGAGCTGAGCCAGGAGAAGGGGCAGAGGGAGGCGCTGGCGCAGCAATGCCGGCGGCTGCAGGAGCGCCTGGGCCAGGCCGAGGCCCGGGCCGAGGGCCTGCAGCAGCTGGAGGCCGACCACGGCCGCATGAAGCGCGAGGTCAGTGCCCACTTCCACGAGGTGCTGAAGCTGAAGGACGAGATGCTCAACCTCTCGCTGCACTACAGCAACGCGCTGCAGGAGAAGGAGCTGGCCAGCACGCGCTGCCGCGGCCTGCAGGAGGAGGTGCGGCGCCCTGCCCGCTCCCGCCCCTGAACGCCCTCCCCCGCCGGCCTTGGCTGAGGCGCCCCTGCACGAAGCGGACCCTTCGCCTCCACCACCAGGGGGCCTTCCGGTCACTGACCTGCAAGGAGTCTGCCCTGTTGGGTGCCATGCCCACGTTGGGAGGCCTGCCCGCCTGTGTCTGGGGCCGGGGCAGGTCTGGGTGCTCTGAGCTCCGCCGTCGTCCCCGTGGGCCTCAGCCCTCCAGCTGGGGGTGCGGCGTCTCAGCCGGTCCTGTTAGTGGGAGCCCCTCTTTCCCTCATGTTTCTGTGGGGATGAGTATCTCAGTGATTCGTGGGCTCTTTACATCTTCACTTGCTTTTTGCCTTGATGGCATTGGCTTCTCTTCTCTTGTGAACCCTCGGCTGAGGGTGTCTTTCTGTTGCTTTTTTTTAGAGAGAGTGGAAGGGAGGCAGGAAATGAAGGGGGGAGAGAGAGAGGGAGAGGGAGAGAAACGTCAGTGTGAGAGAGGCACGGGGATCGGTTGCCTCCTACATGCACCCCGATGGGGGCCGGAAATTGAACCTGCAGAAAAGGTGCAGGCTGGGAACCGAACACCCAACCCTTTGGTGCATGGGCCAGTGCTCTAATCACTGAGCCACACCAGCCAGGGCACTTTTCTTTCATTTTATTTGGAAATAATTTCAAATTTATTAAAAAAAAATACAATGGTGCAGAGGACACCCGTGTAGCTTTCTCTGTCATTTGCGCTGCCCCCTCCCCCGTATGTTTCTGTGTGCACCCCCGCCCCCCACAGTTTCCCAGAGCCCAGCGCAGTCTGGCCGGGATGCTCACTCCTCCTGCCGGTTCCTGTGCTCTCGCTCCCACAGCTCTACCTGATGAAGCAGGAGCTGCAGCGCCAGAGGCTGTCGGCCTCCTGTGAGCGCGCGTTCCGAGAGCGGTCCCTGCGGGCGGCCGACGGCCTGGAAGCTGGAGCGGAGGAGCTGAGCCGCCTGAAGGAGGAGAACGAGAAGCTCCGCTCCCTGACGTTCAGCCTGGTAGGCCTGGCCCACGGGCCCACTTCCTCCCGGTGCCCCCGAGGCTGGGCTTCTGGTGCCCCTGGGGAGGGTGCCTGGGGGCCCGGTAATGGACCTAGTGACAGTCCGCGGACCCCAGCCCGGTGCTGGCGGGATTAGTGGGACGTCGCTCAGCTCCTCTGTCACAGCTAAGCTGCCTCTGAGCCGACTGGGCTGGTTACAAGTGTGGGGTTCACTTCAAAGTTGGGGCACAGGGAAGGAAACCTGTCGGCCTGCAGAATGCGCTGTTGGAGAGTGGGGAGCTCTGGACGCAGGGGT
>PVJC01027843.1:0-22980 GCA_004026665.1 Murina feae
ATCATAGAATCCTCCGGAGCTGAAGGAGAGAGCAGCTCCGGCCTAACCAGTAAAAGTAACAATTGTTTCATTATAGACACTTCGAGGTGAGGCAGAGGCTTCGTTAGTAGTTAGAAGGCCACCTTAAAGGAACAGTGTATCAATTACCCCAGGCCTTCAAGGAACAGTATCAATTATAGGAGAAAAAACTCCAGAACCTGTGTCCAGCCGGCCTTGCTGAGACGTTGGGTCAATGGGAGCTGTGGGCAGCCTTAAAGCCCCTCACCCAGGCTGGTCAGGCACGCCAGCAGGTGGACATCCCCCGAGGGGTCCCAGACTGCGAGAGGGCACAGGCCAGGCTGAGGGTCCTCCCGAGTGCACAGAGCGGCTGCAGGGCGGGACAGCGCAGGACCCAGGACCCGTGATGGGAAACAGGCGGTGGGGGGGGGTCTCGGCCTGCTTGGTGGCCGCCCAGGCCCTTTGTGGGGCATCGTGGAGCGGGAAAGCAAGGCTGCAGGGGCCGGGGTCCTGCTTGGCAGCTCCCCAGACCCCTTGGCGGCACCGGGAAGTGGGAAAGGAAGGCAGCAGGGGACGGGTGAGTGGGAAAGAGTTGGCGGCCTTCATGGCGGCTTCCCAGGTCCCTTCCGGGGATCAGGGAGCAGGAAAAGGCTGGCCTGACCACGAGGGGGGTTTTCCCTGCTTTCTGGTGGCTGGAGGAAGATGGGCAGTAGGCAAGCTTGGGAGGCAGGCCGCACCCAGCCCTGGTCACGCTCAAAAAAGAGAACAACATGCAGGGGAGGGCAAGAGTCTGAGAGATCAACATAGAGGGGATGCCTGCTCCAAGCCTCCACAGTGTGCCTGGGGGCAGGCCCCCGGCAGGTAGACACACACAGGAGGACTGCTCTGAGCCTCTGATGGGGCTGGGGGCAGGTCCCCAGTGGTGACACACACACACACACATACACACACAAGGCGCCTGGCAGACTGGGGCCATCATAGGACATCCACTGAGGGGTCCTAGACTGTGAGAGGGCACAGGCCTGGCTGAGGGACTCCCTCCACCCCGAGTGCACAAATTTTTGTGCACCGGGCCCCTAGTATATTATAGGAAAGAAACTCGTGCATGGGGAGGGGTGTCCCTCATCCAGGCCTGCGCCCTCTCGCAATCTGGGACCCCTCAGGTAGGGTCCCTAGGCCTGACCAGCAATCAGGGCCTATCGGGGCTTTCCTTCCCATGGCTTCCAGAAGCTGGCCCCACACCCATTGCTGCCACTGCTTCCCATCTGTGTGGCACTGCCCTCCTCTCCCACCACTGGTCGTCTCCCTCTGTGGGAGGCAGGCATTGGGTGCAATCACTTGGCTGGCCTGGGCCTCCCTCTGTGGGGTGATAGCGGGGTGATGGCGCAGCCCCTTGACCCATTGCATCATACTATCATTGGGTGGCCTGGCACCAGTGCGTGTCATAGTGTGGTCGTCGGAAGGTCATCTGAACGGTCGTTCTGCTGTTCAGACATTCAGTCAATTTGCATATTACACTTTTATTATTATAGATATACTAGGAGCCCAGTGCACAATATATTGTGCACTCGTGGGGTCCCTCAGCCCAGCCTGTACCCTCTCACAGTCTGGGACCCCTTGGGGGATGTCCACCTGCTGACATATCTGGCTATCCTGGGTGAGGGGCTGATGGCAATTTGCAGGCTGGCCAAGCCTGCCCCACCCTCCCCGTGGCCCGCCACCTGCCCTGCACCCCCACTCACCCTGCCACCTGCGCTGCACCTGCCTCCATCTTGGCTGAGTTAATTTGCATACAGCCACTCTGATTGGCTGGTGGGTGTGGCTTACACGTCCCAGAGAAACGGTAAATTTCAATATTACTCTTTTATTAGAGTAGATATAGATATTCTGTTTTTCTAAAGAATCCTAATACAGCACTAAAATCCATGGGGGGGCAATTACATACTTTTTTCAAGCTAATAATAGCAGTAGGAATACCAACAAGACAGGGCTTAGTCAGTTTGGGCTGCTACATAAAAAATAATATAGACCAAGTGGCTTAAACAATAGCTCACAGTTCTGAAGACTGAAAAACTTAAGGTTCCATCAGATTTGGTTCTTCTTTTTCTCCAAAATATATTTTATTGATTTTTACAGAGAGGAAGAGAGAGGGATAGAGAGTTAGAAACATCAATAAGAGAGACACATTTATTAGCTGGATCACAACCAAGATACATCCCTTGATTGGAATAGAACCTGGGACCCTTCAGTCCATAGGCTGAGGCTCTATCCACTGAGCCAAACCAGGTAAGGCCAGGTTTGGTTCTTGTTGAGGGCTTTCTTTTGGGCTTACAGATGTTTGCCTGGTGGCTTGCATGGACTATCCTTAGTCTGCCTTTCCCTTCTCTCTCTCCCCTCCTCCTCCTCTTCTTCTTCCACCTCTTCATCTCCTCCTCCTCCTCCTCATTCTCTTTCTCCTCATCCTCCTTCTTCTTCTGGCACTAAATGCATCCTGAGAATCCCATCTCTATAACCTAATCTAAAGCTAATTACTTCTTAAAGGCCCCACCTCCAAATACCATCATATTGGAGTAAGACTTCAAAATGTAAATTTGGGCTGTGGAGGATTGGGAACGGGACACAAACATTTATCTCATGATTAGATACAAAACTATCCACATTTTAAGCTTCTTTCTCTCTCTCTCTTTCTTTCTCTCTCTCTCTCTCTCCCTTCTCTCACTCTTTCTCTCTTTCACTCTTTTCTTCATTCTATTCTTGGGTAAGAATGGCTGGACTCTCACAAATAACTTACCTGGAGGAAATTTTAAGAATCATTAAAAGAAGATAAGATGGCCCTGACCGGTTTGACTCAGGGATAGAGCGTCAGCCTGTGGACTGAAAGGTCCCAGGTTCAATTCTGATCAAGGGCATGTACTGTGGTTGCAGGCACATCCCTAGTAGGGGGTGTGCAGGAGGCAGCTGACCAATGTTTCTAACTCTCTATCCTGCTCCCTTCCTCTCTGTAAAAAATCAATAAAATATATATTTTTTTAAAAAAAGATAAGGTGAACTTTTAGAACAACCAATGTAGACTAATTAAATTGCAAATTAGATCTTGACAATGATTTTAAGCCCCCCTCATTTCTTAAAATTGCACTATAGTTTTGAGAAATCAAAATGTTAGATTTTGTTTATTTCTGACTATTGGATCTCAGTCTAAAATTGCTATTATTTTAATACTATTGAGGCTATCAGTGTGGATTATGAGGCTGATGATTGAGTGATGTGCAAACCTGATGATTTAATTTAAATTGAAATTACAATCTCATTTCTCAAAAGAAAAATAAACATAGGTTAATGTATTTTATTCTCCCCAGAATGATGTCTTGGCTTCTAAGCAAACAAATCATGAAAATAATTATACTTTGTAGTTTAGTACAAGATTAACATCAATTGGCTTATTTTTGGGAAACAGGTCTCACTTTTAAGAATAGCATCATGATTATATATGCAGGGACTTAAAACTTCCAGGATAGATATACAAACATCAGATAGTATCTGCGTGTGTACTTAAACTAAATACATAAAGTCTGTATTAAAAGAGCTAGACTATTTACCCAGAAATGGTAAAACAAACAAACAAACAAACTCATATAGAATAATATGCATTCTAGGGAAAGACAAGCAACTTCATTTAGAAAATAAGATTCACAAAGAACGAGGTAGAGAACACGTACTACTGGCGCATTACAATTACCTTGTTCAGGGTGCTGTTCCACTGCCAGAGCTCCTCATGATGCTAAGAGGCAATATCCAATGGAGGGAGAAGGAGTAGCACCTGGCTTCATTCAGTGGCTACATGAAGCCAAACAAGTTACTTTAATCTTTCCAAGCCTGAATTTTCTATTTTGTAATTTATTAAATAAATCTGCTTATACGGAGAGGTATTTTGAACATCAAGGGAAAGAAATATGCATAACTGTATTCACAGAAAGTATTTGAATTAAACATCATTGATTGCTATTATTCACCTCAGAGAATAGCTTTACACTACG
Organism: Murina feae; assembly: GCA_004026665.1. Taxonomy (NCBI): domain Eukaryota; kingdom Metazoa; phylum Chordata; class Mammalia; order Chiroptera; family Vespertilionidae; genus Murina; species Murina feae. The sequence goes on from PVJC01027843.1 coordinate 4,032, forward strand.
CAGTCCTCTGTTTAAGGTTTTTGTTAACTTATTCAACCAATTAATATTCATTGAATAAGGCCTATGTGTCCAGAATGGCTCCACCAACTTTGATCGCCAGTGTTTACATCCAAACATGCTTGTTCTCATAAGCAGAGAATTTATTTTTATGCATATTAGGCTTTATCAATGGAAAGAGAATGTTCTTTCTAGAAATCCTATATTTGTTCCTATAATGAATGGATCATATACTCAGTCCCGCTTGAACTCTTGTCTGTGTAATGCTCTTCAGTGTTTTCCCAAGATGACCTTTTGTTACATGCATAGCATCTCATATCTCTGTTGAATACATTTTATGGTGATTTTCAACTTTACTGCACATAGGGATGAGCTGAAGAGTTTCTTTAAAAAAATGCAGTATCAGCCCAGCCAGTGTGTCTCAGTGGTTGTACACTGCCCTATGAACCAGGAGGTTCGATTCCGGTCAGGGCACATTCCTAGGTTGTAGGCTTGATTCCCAGTGTGGGGCATGTAGAAGGCAGCTGATCAATGATTCTTTCTCATCACTGATGTTTCTACCTCTTTTCCTTTCCTTTCCTTTCCTTTCCTTTCTGAAATATATATATATTTCAGAAAATTTTTAAAATGCAGAATCAATATCTCAATCTTCATGGACTTGATTAGTTGGGCTCGGGAGACAGTCGAGAAGAGTGCATCTCTAGTAAGCACCACAGGTGAAAGTTATACTTCAAAAAATATCCATATGCTTTGTTTATTTGTTGTTGTTTTTAAATCATTCCAAAATCGACATATTCCCAAGAAAATTGTATCTTCCTTGAAAAGAGGACCAATATCACAATATTTTCTCACACCTTAAAATCCCTAAGAGAGAGCTAAATATGACTCTCTTATACTAGGATGTCACATATCAAAAGGAGAAGAGCACTTGTAAGAATGTGGAGAAGAGAAAACCCTTGAACACTGTTGGTGGACATGCAAATTGGTATAGTCACTGTGAAATAGTATGGAGCAGCCTCAAGATATTAAAAATAGAATTAGTTTCTATTTGATCCAGCAATTCCACTTTTTACTATATATACCCAAAGAAAACAAAATTATCTCAAAGATATGCTTGTACTTCCACATTCATTGCAGTATTATTCACATTAGTCAAGTTATGGAAGCAACCAACCTGTATCTGAATGGATAAATGAGACAATGAAATATCATTCATCCTTAAAAAAAATAAAAAAAGAAAATCCTGACACTTGGGACAACATGGATGGGCCTTGAAGATACTATGCTAACTGAATAAACCAGAGAACAGTAAATAGTGTATGACATTGCTTAGAAGTCTATTCTGAAAAAGCCAATCACATAGAAACAGAGAACACAATGGGGCATGGAGGAATTAGGGAGTGGCTGGTAAAGGGTACAAACTTTCAGTTATAAGATCAATAATGTTTGAAGGCCTAATATATAGCATGGTGACTATGACTCATATACCATATTATATACCTGAAATTTATATGTTCTCTCTCTCTCTCTCACACACACACAAAAAAAAAAAAGAAAGAAAGAAAGAAAAAAGGGGGAAAATGTTCATTATGTGCGCTGACAAATATGTTAAATAACTCAATAGTAAGAATCTTTGACTATATACATATATCAAATCATTACATTGTTTACATAAAATATATTACAATTTTATTTGAAATTATACCTCAATAAAGCTGAGAAAAGTAGGTTATTATTTAAAATATTATTCAAAGACCTATGATATAAATTGTATTCCTTTTATCACTTTTCTTGAGAAATACAATTTTTAACATTTTCATTAAATTCATTGGGGTTACATTGGTTAATAAATTATATAGGCTTCAAGTGTACAATTCGATAATACACTAGGGGCCCAGTGCATGAATTCGTGGACCTTGAAAGGAACTGTGGGCCATGAGGCTGTGGTAGGCACAGGGGCAGGCCTTGGCCCATCCTTAGTGCCCCTGCCTGGCCCCTCCCACCATGGCCCCTGGTCCCCTATCTGCTGGCAGCTCCACTCCTGCCGTTCCCACACAGTGATGGCTCCTGCCCTGCTCATACCCCCTAAAGGTGTGGAGTGATCAGGACCAGCGCCAGCAGTGGTTGTGAGTGGGGATGGTGCCATCAGTGGTGCGAGTGGCAGCTGCTGCCCTAATTGCCCCTCAGGAGTAGGGGGAGGTGGAGAAGCCCTCAGGAGCAATCAGGGCCAGCAGTTGCTGCTCACACCCTCTGATGTCACCGAGCAAGCAACTCTAGCACTGGCTGCAGGTGTGAGTGGGGCCGTCGTCAGCAATGGGTGTGACAGGTAGCTGCCAGCCCTGATTTTCCCTCAGGAGCAGGGGAAGGTGGAGAAGCCCTAAGGGGCTATTGGGGCCAGCAGCCGCCACTTGCACCCAGTGACAGTGTTGAGCTATCGGGGCTGGTGCCAGGTGCTGGCAATGGGTGTGAGCAGCAAGCAGGTCTGTGGTGCATGGGAGCAAAGAATTTTCAGTAACACCAGAGTCTTGCCCCAATGACAGCAACTAGCACCCTGCCTTGGTCTGGTGCCCCTGCTCACCTGCTCCACCATCCTGCTGCAACTGATGCCTGACATGTTCCATGTACGGCCCCTGATGGTCAGTGCATGTCATAGTGACTAATTGTTCGATTGTTCTGGTTGTTCTGCTGTTTAGTCTATTTGCATATTAGCCTTTTATTATATAGGATCATCTGTATATTGCATTATGTGTTCACCACCCATAATCAAGTCATCTCCTTTTGTCACCTTATATTTGACTTCCTTTACCCTTTACTACAGACTCCTTTCAACACCTCCTTTCTCTCTGGTAATCACCATAACCGTTGTCTATGATTGAGTTTTTGTTTGTTGTTTTCATTTTTACATCTCACACAGGAGTGTTATCATGGTTGTTGATATTTTGCCATTTGACTTTTTTGCTTAGCATGATATTCTCTAGATCAACCTTCTACACAGCAAAAGGAACCATCATAAAAACAAAAAGCAACCCATTGAATGGGAAAAAGTATTTGCAAAAAACACCTTGGATAAGAGGTTAATATCCAAAAGATATAAAGAATTCATAACTCAACAACAACAACAACAAAATCCAAGTTAAAAATGGGCAGAGGACCTGAACAAATGCTTCTTCCAAGAAAACTGAGTTTTAAACTCTTATTCTATTGAAGTCTCACTATGTTGATCTTTGAAAGTAAAAATAGAGTAATCTATTGACTCTTTCCATTGGAAAAGGAATGACAGAAGTTTATATGTAAAACCCTTCCTTTCCAGTCTTAGTTGACTACGACATTATAGTTTCTGTTCCTCAACCTCTATTTTACCTCAAGCAACACTTGGGATGGGAATTCCTGACCAAAGAGAGTATGCTACCTGTGCCAGTGCTGGAGTATAATGAGGTAAGGAGTTTGCTGGGGATAACAGGTGGCTTCTCTTGTCATGCTAATCATATAGGTCACCATGTATTGAACCATCCAGTAGCCTAGACTTCCCTTATGTGACTTTGGTGAAAACAAAAGAACACAAAAACTTTTTTCCAAAAACTTTTGCTTTGCCTTTCTTAAAAGAACCATTGCTTTTAATGGTATAGTAGATAGTTCTGATAAAAGAAATTGCTGAATTCTTCTTAGCAGTCTTGGGTTTTCTAATGTTTCTCACTGGATAGGATATAGCAGTAAAAATGAAAATAATCAGGCCACATAGGTATTTTCCCAAGACAGATTGGGAAACTATTTATAAAATCAAGTCTTGACCCCTGGTTTCCTGTCCGTTATCTTCTTCTACTTATATAAAAGATAAAAATAAATTTCACATAGAGATTGCAATCTGGAAATTTAGCTATTAAGGCATTTTAAATAAAAACAAAATATGAGTGATATCACCATTAACTAAAAACTTAATATAGTAATTTTGTGTGCTTAATTGAATTTGTTAGTATAATGTTACATTTTTTAATTTCATTTCCTTTAGCCAAAAAAGTTAAATATGTTACATATTAGCTGGGGGTGGGAGGTGGGGAAGGGGACATACATTATACTCTCAACAATAAAGATTTTAAATATATATATATATATATATATATATATATATATATATATATATACACACACACACACACACACACACACACTGAGTGGCCAAATTATTATGACCACCTGATGTTTGTAGGCAAATTAGCTATAATTTCACGCTGAAGTTGCTAGAGGGCCAGCCGGTTGTTCACCACAACAGTAGAAGTGATTTTTTTCTGAAGATATGGGTAAGCAATACAATTTAACAGCCTTTGAACATAGTCAGATACTGAGTGGCCAGATTGTTATGATCACCCCATCAGTACTTTGTTGGGCCACCTTTTGTCTTCAATACTGTGGCAATTTTTCTTGGCATTGACTCCCTGAGATGTTGAAAGGTGATGTGAGGAATCCGACACCATGCCTGATGAATAGCACTGTCCAGTTCTGTGAGATTTGATGGTTGTGGAACCAGCTGCCTGATGGCTCTTTTAACTTCATCCCACAAATGCTCAATTGGATTGTGATCTGGTGATTGTGGGGGCCACCTAAGCAAGATAAAGTCTCCCTCATGTTCTTGAACCCACTCCTGCACAATATGAGCACCGTGGCATGGCGCATTGTCTTGTTGGAAGAAGCCATCTCCATTGGGATACGCCATCAACATGCTAGGATGAACTTGATCAGCAATGATACTTAGGTATGTTGTGCTATTCAGATGTTGTTACACACGAATTAAAGGGCCCAAATCATGCCAGGAAAACATGCCCCAAACCATAACACTGCCCTCACCAGCTTGAAGGGTTGTACTCATATATGTGGGGTGCATGCTTTCATGCTGTTTCTGTCAAATTCTCACTTTACCATCTGCATGATGAAACTGGAAAGGTGATTCATCAGACAACATGACTTTTTTCCAATGCTGGACTGTCCAATCCTTGTGTTCCTGTGCAAATTAGAGATGTTTTATCTTGGTAACTGCAGACAGCAAAGGTGTTTGAACAGGCCTTCGGCTTCCATATCCCATACGATGCAGTGTACGGCTAATTTGCCTACAAACGTCAGGTGGTCATAATAATCTGACCACTCAGCATATATATATATATATCCTACGTTCAAAGGCTGTTAAATTGCATTGTTTACCCATATCTTCAGAAAAAAAGTCACTTCTACTGTCGTGGTAAACAACCTGCTTCCCTGTTTATAATGGTCTGGCCCTCTAGCAACTTCAGTGCAAAATTATAGCTAATTTGCCAACAAACGTCTTAATAATCTGGCCACGGTGTGTGTGTGTGTGTGTGTGTGTGTGTGTGTGTGTGTGTGTGTGTGTGTATGCTACATATTGGCAACTAGTGTTTAATTTATCAAAATGGAGAACTCCTTTTAAACGTCATATAATTCTCACAAAGACTAAGGGCACAGGTCAAAAAATATTTGCCCAAATTTGATAATGTCCATATGCCTTTGAAATGACAAGTGATAATAAAATATAATATATCTTTGGAATTAACTTTTATCAGTAAATAAAACTATTCAATACAAATTTATACTCTCTGTTTAAAAAAATGGATTTAGCTTTGTCTAAAAATTTTAAAATAGTTTATGCAAAAAATAGTACTTTTTGTTTAGTTTTTATGCTTATATTTTCCATTACCTCAAGATGGCTTTATTTTTCTCCATTTCCAAAGCAAGGAGAACAAAATAAATGCAAAATATTGAACTTTTATGCAAATGTTAGACTGGATATAACAGAAGGGAGACTGCAGAATGATTTGCCACAGATTCATTAAATAAGGTCATTAAAACTGAAGAAGTTCATGTGCTATCATTTATGAATTCATTTTAAGAAGTTACAAACGTGAATGTTCAGGTAGTTCATTAAATTCTATCTAACATATCAATTTATAGTCAAAGCAAAGGCATAATGCCATTATAGTTATAGTGAATATTTCATCGTTATGTGTATATTCCAATTGCACCATTTAAAGCTTAGAAGACTAAAAATTAAAATATGAAAATGCGTATTGTTTTGCAATTCTAGAAGCTAATATTTAATTTTATTAAAATCTTTCCTGAAATGGGCTCTGAGTGTCATCCTGTCACATACCTAGAGAATTCTGCTGCCCCTCAGTTGGCACTGTCTTTGTTTTTAGTACCAATCCTGTTTGCTTCAAATGTAAGGAGATGATGCAAACAGATCTATCTTCACATATTTGTTCTTCTCGAATATATCAATACTAAAAATTTCTGGGAATCTGGGAATTTCACTTGAATGGCCACAGAATTCCCAGATTCACCTGGCAGGAGGCCTACTGAGGCATCAGCAGGTCTGTGATTCAGAAATTGATCTGCAGGGCCCACAATGATGAATGCTCCCTCTAACATTCTGAAACTTAGGAGAGAAGAGTTCTTTTATTTGTTTTGCCCAAAGTGTCCATATACTCTTTGAAATTGTCCCAATTATTCTGGTACACAATAGTCTCATAAATCAAATCCCAGAGAAGTCCAAGATATTCCATTTAATCTGACATATAATCCTCCAAGACAATGTCATTGGGTAGTTTTTTGTATCTACTTAGAGCAAGTTTTCTCATTGTCAATTTAGAAGTTTAATTCCTCTAACCATTTTCAATAGTCTCCGACCCTAAAAATGAATCATCGCGGTTATTTTGCTTCTATGGCTGCTTTCAAATCATTGAAATCACTCTCTTTTGCCTGGCTTTCTTCTAGCTTGAGGGAATAAGTGGCTCATTTTCTAGTTGCTGTGCAAAAGCCTTCACTCTGCCATGCAGGAGAGAGCCTTTATCTAGAACTGAGGCTCTGATGGCAGGTGGGTAACCTGGACAAAGATTACATCACATGAATTGTTACTTGAGCTTAATGATCACAGTTTCTGTTTTTTGGTGTGTGTGTTTTTTTTCCGTAGCTCTATGGCTTCAATTACAATCACACTTCTCAAGTCTACAGGGACTTGAGACATTCATTAATCAGATATCAAGGAGACTTGAGCATAAAAGGCGCCTCCTGTGATGTGAATTTTTAAAACCTTTTTTAATTACTCAATGTTTTTATGTTGTTACTTTCTTCTCTAACAATTACATTCAAGTCACTGATAGAGATGAACATGAACAGTTTTCTTAAATTGTCACTCTGTAAGGAATAATGACTGAATGTGCGGTAACCAGCAGCTAACTGTAAGAAAATTCGGATCTGGGTAAAATAGCACTTCACTTCCTGCACACTGACTGTCTACCCTTTAAACGGGAGCATTTGTTCAGCCAGTCATGACCCTGGCGTCTCTAAGTCTGTACAGAACTGTTTTTACACTATATATGAAATGAATTTTATGTGTCAGAGTACATAGTATATGAAATGAATAAGGAGAAAATCTGTGAACTAAAGGATGAATTTTCTAATTGGCATAAAATGACACACTAGTATTCTAAAAGTAAAGTATGAGCCCCTCTTCTTTCTCATTCTCTCTCTCTCTCTCTCTCTCTCTCTCTCTCTCTCTGTCTGTCTCTCTCTCTCTCGACTAATTAGCAAAGAAAAGATGCAGTCATTTGCTCCTGGAGAGCTAAAACCAAGAGTGGAGTAAAGATTTCATGAAACTGCATATGATTGAGAATGACCTTTAAATGAGGAGGTGGCTGTAATCAGTCTACTGCAGGCCTTGCATGCAAATCTAGGTCCCGAATGATGTTTAAAATCACAATATATCTTATTTCCATTTCTTTCTAGCACCCATCAGATTTCAGAAATGATCTTGAAGTATTTACTTCCCTTAAAAATCCCTGGGATAATTTTTTTAAAAGTCCTGATGAATCACTATAATTTATTATTTTTATTTTTTATTGAATTTATGTACTTTATTATTTTAAGTTAATAAAATCAATGTATTTATCAAGTTATCACTTTTTGACAGTTATAAATTTTATCTTGACTTGTCACTGAGAAAATATGGCATATTAATTTCAAAAAGTAAAAGTAAATAAATGGATATATTGAGGTAAAAGTAGAAATTAAAACTGAAATTTACTTTTGTAATTATGTGGTACAATACCCCCATTTTAAAGAAAGAAGATAGAATCCATAATCCAGGAAGCCACCCATTATCTTCAATAGCAGAGAAATGCAAACAAGGATCCCAGAATGCTGGTGAACCTTGAACCCATGGCAAGGGCCAGAGTTATGCACTGATTGTCTAGTCCAGACAATGGGGGTTCAAGCTCTTTCCTGATCAAATAGTCTCAGAGTAAATCCTTCTAATATTTACTGACCTTTAAGATAGTTTGTCTGTTACTGCAATTACTTGCCTGCCTAAGGGCTAGATGTGTATACAAAGTTGAATGAAAGGTTGGTGAGGCCTGGGCACCAGTGGAAGTCCTTTCTCTTGCATTGAGCTTGCCCGCCTGGCCCTCAATATTTTCAAATTATTATTTCTTGTCTCATCTCTTTCATTTGCGTGCGGCTCCTCCTCTAGATCCTGAACCACACGGCATGTGGGGGAACATCCACACCCTAAGGAATTATGTGTTTTATTCCTGTTAGCTGTTACAGTCAGAAGACTTCACATTTCAAGTCATGAAACTGTTGGGACCCCAAGATTTAAGGTCAGAAGTCCTATCATTTAATCCCTTTTGTTCTGCTGCTAGTTATTGTACACCTGTGTGTGTATTGTTGTGTTTTTTTATATATATAATGAACATATAACCTATTAAGCATTCTAGAATGCTAGTTGTTTCTTCTAGGTCATGATACCTGTGGAGCTAAAAGTCTACTTAAGAGAAACCATATCTCTATCTGTAGTATGATTATTGCTATTGTTATAGACACTGCTATTTTTGCATTAGTCAAAGTTTGAATTTTCTCTTCTATGATCATATGTTAAGTTTTGGGGTAATCTTTCTTTCTTTCTTTCTTTCTTTCTTTCTTTCTTTCTTTCTTTCTTTCTTTCTTTCTAATCATCACCTGAGGATATTTTCCATTGATTTTTAGAGAGAATGGAAGGGAGGGGGAGAGACAAAAGAGAATCACTTCCTAAAATGTGCTTAAATATCCACTGGCTTTCTGAAGGATGAATTTACCTTGGCTCAAATTTACATCAAATTTACATCAAGCAAGCAACCCAGCCAGGGCCAGGGAGTGAGGCTGTAACCAAGGTATGCCTTTGACCAGAGTAGAAACCTGAGACCCTTCAGTTCGAGTGCCCACACTCTGTCCACTGAGCCAAACTGGCGAGGGCTGGCTTATTTTTCAAAGTACTTTTCACATGAACTGCTAGACTTCTATAGAAACCACTTCCTTGTTTTTGTTATACTTTACAATAGGGTTTCATTTGAACATTTATGAAATTACACACAAACTAATAAATGCTAAACAATAGATTTAAATAGTAAAGAATGTACAATAAGGCCACAGAAAATATGACAAAACTAAAACTGGAATATTGTCATGAAAGTAATTGCATGGATGGGATTCATGAGGTGGGAAGTAAAATTAAAATGATGATGATAGATGATAAAACATAACAGTAACCTGATGTAAATTTGAACCAAGGTAAATTCATCCTTCTGAAAGCTAGTGGATATTTAAGCATAGTTGAGGAATTCTTTTCTCAAGTGAACACTGAAAAAATTATTTCATCTCCCTTAGAGAAAGGGTTTATTTCTAGACTGTATTATAGTTGGTAAAGAACATAGTTGTACTTATCTTTTTCTCTGAAGCAGCCATCATGGCAAGAAGGGCAGTAATGCCTAGCATTGGACTAAAGGCTCAGATTTAGGAATTCTAATCTCTGGTGAGTGACTGCTTTTATAATCTTAGACATCACTTCTTTTATCCTCACACTAAGCTATTCGGGATTCTAATCATACTTGTCCATTTCATGGTAGCAACAGAAGATTAATTGTTAAATGTCTGTCTAGAGTTTTTTTTGGGGGGGGGTTAATAAAATAGGAGCTGCCAACAATGCTCCACTGTCAATTTTTTTAAATATCAGAATAACTCAGAGCCTTTTCCACACATTTCCACCTGTCAAAATCTTACTCATCTTCCAAGGCTATGGAGGATCTGGTTTTATGCTTTTTTGGGGGGTGAAGTTTTCACATGTCTTCAGTCAGAATAAATCGATATCCTTTTTCTCAATACTCCCTCAAACCTTGTTTTCACTTTGGTTGCAAAACTGTTCCAGTCCTTTTGGACCACAGTTGTATATGGGTCTGTATTCAAACACTTTCTTTCCATTTAAACTATGCTTCCAAGGTTTGTTATTGAACAAATAAGAAATTCCAAAACATTCTAGGTTACATTTAAGAGAACTCTTATTTATTGTTTTCTAAATCTCATGAGCAGAATAAATGAAGGCATCTCTTGCTATTACATTATCAGGCATGTATCCCTAACCTACAAGTACTCCAAAATGGAGTGAGTTGGGTTGAAAACATCAAGCAGAAAACAAACAAAAAAAGGAAGGTGAAATAAGAGTAACCTTCATTCATGATTGGGGTGACACAGATGTTTACTGGTAGAGATACCTGGGGAATGATGATATTCCACTGAATTCAGTGTTTATTTGATTTACTTATCTTTTGGGACTGAATGTAGCAAAAATACTAAGTAGGAAAAAACTAGATACTTAAAATATTTAAGTAAGTACATACAAATGATAAGTCAAAGTCATATCCAGGACTATTTCTGCTCTGTTATTATAAAGATACTTTATAAGAGAGATAATATCTATCCATCCTAATGTTGATATTTTGCTGCCCCATGGAAGTCCCCTTTAATTATTTCTCCAAATAATTCTTTTCCAATTCTACATAAACCCTTTACCTTTTTTTCAGAGAGTTTTCCTGATACAGTGAGAGATTAGTGAATGTTGGATGGTGAAAGGAATTGTACTTTTGGTACAGTGCAGGTTTGTTTATTACTCCTTTATAATAAGAAGGTTATAAATGAGGAAATTATTGGTAATAACTCTCAACAGTACTTCTTTGAAGCCCTAGTCAGTTTGGCTCAGTAGATGGAGCATCAGCCCACAGTTGAAGGGTCCCAAGTTCAATTCTGTACCTCAGTTGCAGGCTCGATCCCTGGCTCCAGAGCATGTTCCAGAGGCAACCAATTCATACATCTCTCTCATATTGATATTTCTCTCTCTGTGTGTCTCCTCCTCCCTCCCACTCTCTCTAAAAGTTAATGGAAAAATAACCTCATGTGAGGATTAAGAATAACAACAAAAAAGTACTCCTTTTAAATATCCAGATTTAGGCATTGAGTTTTTCAATGCTCTGTCTTTTGTTTCATGTCAGTGTCTTGACATTACAAATTAAATTATTAAGTTTATTCTGCATGAAAATAAAAGAAAGCCAAAGTAAGACATAGGCATTATATTAAATACTCTTAGCACTCTGATAGGAAATTAAGAATGTTAATGATAAATTAAAAAGGAATATTTAAAAGAAAAGCATAAAAAGATTTAAATATTGTCATGCAATTATTGGCACAGAATGCACTTCCATCATGGAGAAATACTATGATGCATTAATTTTGCCCAATTTGCTCTGATGTATCACTGACATTGATGTGATCAACTGTTTTTAGTGAAATAAAACACAGCATAAAATATTCATAAAAAGGTATTCTTCAATATTGATAACTTTTTAATGATAGGCAGAAACAATTTAAAATAATTTCTTTCAAGTAGGTATTGGCAGCTAAAATTAGATACATTTATTGAAACTTCATGAAAGCAAAATAGAATATAATGGGTGTTCTATTATGTTATCAATAACTAAGTTTAGGAATTCTACAAACATAGAACTTATTATTAAATAAATGAATGTTAAAGTGGAATGTTGACCAGGGTAAAGTGATCAACACAGATTTTTATTTATTTATTGAGGGGAGACATGGCTAACTGTCCTATTATTTGTTTCATCTAATACTCTACAGTGAAATTTTCTTAGTTTATTTTGACAAAATTTTGAAAGGGTTATCATTGGAATTCATAAAACCTTGCAAATAATAGTTTTGAATGACACAGTTTACACTTACTTTAATAAAGTGAATCTAGGGGAGGCGGGGGGAAGGCCAGGGGAAAAAAGATATATGTACTAATATTTGTCAAACTGTATGTAATAAAAAAAAGATGGGATTAAATTAAAAAAAAATAATAAAGTGAATATAGAACTTACCTTTATTCACATAACTCAAGAAAAAACTCACTGATGGTTGCCAGTACAGCGGTGGTGGTGGGAGCCTCTCCTGCCTCCTCAGCAGTGCTAAGGATGTCCGACTGCAGCTTAGGCCTGCTCCCTGCTGGCAAGTGGACATCCCCCAAGGACTCTTGGGCTGCCAGAGAGATGTCTGACTGTCAGCTTAGGCCCATTCCCCAGGGGAGTGGGCATAAGCCAGCATGTGGACATCCCCTGAGGTGTCCCAGACTGAGGGAACCCACCAAGTGCACAAATATTTGTGCATCAGGCCTCTAGTAGTATATAAATTTACAATATGACATATTGCTTTCGATAGGGTAGTAAAATTATTTCTTACACTTTTTCATGCTTTAGCTCTTTTTGGGATATTTAATAATGGCTAGATTATAAGGACTCTCAAATCTCATAGAAAAATTGGAGCTAAACATTAGGAGAGGATTAAATTATTTTGATACACAAAGTTTTATAACACTCTATGAATAGAAACAGCAAAAGAATAAAGAATAATGGAGCGTGACTAGAACTGGGAAGAATCATAAAGTAGAACTTATTTTAAAAAGTACTAGACCTAAGTAATAAATTAATCTTTAAATAAAAAATTATGTAAAAAGATAATTTCTTGTAAGAATTGCAAAAGAAGCCAGTGATGACCGCAGATAAAAATTTAAAAAATTAAAACATTCAATGTCATGATAGAAATGTTTTACTCAGCCCACCTGCTTTATGTTTTATTTCCTGACTTATTCTGAAATCACTTTTAAAGGAATATATCAGAATCCCCAAACTATCAATTTAATAAGTCTTACATCTTTAGATACCATTTTTGTGCCTACTATGCATTGTGTCATATATGAGATGTTCCCAATGAACTAGCTAAACAAATAAACAAAGTACATGAAATCTGTTCACAGTTTATTAATCCCTTTTAATGCATGTGAGAATGCATTATAGGCCAGAAACAATAAAACCACAATTAAAAAAAAACAAAACAATAACAGGTTTTCTACTGATGACAATATAAAACATATGTTCATTTCTTTAATTGCAATCCCAATTTTATTTACTTTATTTTTCAATTTTATTTACCTTAATGCCTATTAAAGCATTAATATTTCAATATTTCTTTCTTAAAAAAAAAAAAAAACTGTCTTCCACACCTGTGACCAGCCTGCTATGCTTGTCAGAAACAATAAAAGGGAACTCTCATAACCACTGGGAACAGATCTATCCACCGGACCAGAGTTCCCTCCCGCTCTGGAAGCAGCTGCTCTGCTGAAATCTATTTGGCACTATGAGCCATATGCAAGAAGTTCTGAAAGTTGTGCTTACATAATTTATTTTCTAATACCATTCTTTGGTTGGATTATATACTTGCAGTGTGATATTTCCAATTCAAAAATTTCTATCAAAGTCATAGAAGTTATGAAATTGCAACCACAAGCTGCAGGCATTAAAAGAGACCGTGATCTTGGTTGTATATTCATTCTTTGCCAGAAGTGAATATTTTTCCTTATACTAAAAACCAAAGGAGCTTTCATCAAAGATATGGAACTGTAAATCCTATCTCTTCCTGGCAAGAAGTTTAATACTGACCTAAGTATCAGCTGAGATCAAAATAAATTCAAATTTTTGTGGGTGAGTGTGTATTTTAAATATCATTTGAAATTCAAATGCTCTTTCTAGGTATAATATGAATATGTTAAAATTGACACAATTGATTAATGTTTGAATAGAAAGTGGAGAAACAGCAAAATTGCTAGATTGTTCTCCTTGATAAAGGGGAGAGGTGCTGGAAGACCAAGAAAGTCATTGGCAAATGGTTGAGGAATGAGGTAAGGTGCTCTGGCTTCAAAAGGTCGTTGCAAGATGATAAAAAGGGCAAACATTTAATAAAGAGAAATTTGCTCCTCCCTATAGATAAGTCAAAAGAAGCTTTCTTTGATAATCTCTTATTATGAGGGAAGGCGCTGATTTAAGTTCTTTTGGATAGTTAAAGAGAGAAGGCAGACATTTCTCTTGAACCTGAAGCTAAAATTGTCTTTAGTTTAAAGTAATCTGCATACCACTGAGGCACATCTCAAGGTAGCTCATTCTGAACATCCATAATAGTAATACAGTTAATATGGATTCAATGATTTTTATGTGCTATAGCACTTTCCACATTTTTTCTTTATTCTTCACAACTCCAAGAGATGTGTACTATTATTAACCTATTTTACAGAAGAGGAACTGATTCATGGGAAAGTTAAATAACCTGATCAAAGTCACAAAGCAATAAATGGATTCAACCCTATACAAATACTACTATTCTTTAAAAGTATATGTATGGAAGTTAAATATATTATCTTAATTTACATTGTATTTATTTACAAATTTAATAGAAGAAGACCATGGCCGTTTCTTCTGGTATGAGTCTGAGTTTGATTATGAGAGTTTCTTATTTGTCGTAGACTTGTAGGAACAACTAGAATGCATCCATTATAATTATCTGCTTTTTAAAAGAATTCAAAACTAACACAGTTGACTCTTGGTAACTACAATAATTCACCTGATGGGAGCAGACATACATGAAAGTGCTTCAGAGTGACCATTAAGAGAAAGTCAGCACACCCTGGGCATTAGTCAGCATGTTTTCTAGAAGGAATAAACTACATTGATAATAAGAAAGTTCTATTGTGCTCAACTGGTGTGGCTCAGTGATTGAGCATCAACCTGTGAACCTGGAGGTCACTATTCAATTTCCAGTCAGGGCACTTGCCTGGGTTGCAGGCTTGATCCACAGTGTAGGGTGTGCAGGAGGCAGACGATTGGTGATTCTCTCTCATCATTAGTGTTTCTATCTCTCTTCCTCCCTTTCCCTTCCTCTCTGAAAAAAATAAAAAATATATATATTTTAAAAAGAAAGTTCTATTGTGTGTGTCTGAGTGTTTTATATCACTAATTTAAATGGCTTTCCCAAGCATTGTGAATTTACAAAATTTAATATTTTTAACACAGAATATTTAAATATATATTTATTGATTTGCTAGGGTAAATCTCCCACATATTTTGTAAGTAAATTTCCTTTATTCACTTGATAAATAAAAATTTTAATTATAGTTTGTTACATATTAAAAAAGCATTTTTAAGCAGCCAGAGGTGAGTGGAGGAATACTACAATTTAAAATCTAGCTTGGCTATGTGAGGTTTTCATGATAGTTTGGAAAGCCCAAATAGTTTTTTTTATATATCCCCTACAGCAGTGAATTAAGTACTAAGAATGAATAAAGGCAACAATAACACATTTTAATCAAGTACATTAATTAACATATGTTGAATGTTAACTAATTTCTTATCCTGGCAGCAAGCTTTATCAGCCAGAGGGCAGTAAAATATAAAGTAAGCTCATCCTCCTTCTATCACAAGAGCTTATTTGGAGAAGACAGACAGTGACTCACAAGCCATGTTAACACATTAATTTCTACATTGAAATTATTCAAGCAGAGTAAGATTTCATTTATTTATTAAAGGGGTGCTTCTCACTTTAATGCAACTTAATGTCTGATCAGTAAAGGCAGAATTACAACTACCATATATCAACTATCTCCGGAGAGTTCTACTTAATGTGCATCATAATTCAGCACAATTTAGTATATGGAATTTAAGCACCATAGTAGAATAGCTGCTGGTTAATATCTGCTATGGAAATAGTAATGTGCTAGTTATGAGTTGGGTAAGGAATGAGCGTTGCTGATTGACTGCACAAGCGGCATAAATAACAATTCCACCTAGTAACTCATCAATATGAGGAGTGATTTCATGATGACATTACCAGTGTAAAACAGTCACTATTGAATGAAAAGTATTTGCAAAATTCTAAGGATAAAGACGTTAAAATTTTTCTATTTTTTTGTATTTCACTATTGTAACTATACAGGAACTTCAGTTCTTTAATATGATTTTTTTTCTTAGTTCAAGCTAGCTGTGTCCAGTCCAATAGCAAGCACCATGACATAAGGCATGTCCTCTCCCTTCATCATTAAGCCTAAGACCTCAGATTTCAATCAAAGTCAAACTGTTTTAAGAATAAAGCCTTAGTTGTGTTGACTAAGGGAACAGCGTTTCAGTGGAACTAAAGATAACATCTTGACCTCAGTTGTGTTTCAGCTCCAGGTCCCTGAAAACCAAATAATTTACTGACTACTCCCTCACCAAACTAGACGGAATGGCGCCAGAGCTGACATAGGACTTTTTTTTTTTTTTTTTACAACAATGCCTTTTATTTTAACTTGATACTACTCCCTACCCTGGCCCCAACCAATTAATAAATCCCACAACCAAACTCCCTTAACCATGATTAATAATTTCCCTGTTTATAATCTGTCCCCAGGGGGGCCATCAGGGAGCCAGGCTTTTGAATACTTGCTTACCTCCATCTCTGGGTTTGGTGATATTTCCTTAACTAAAAAAACCTCTACTTGCTCTGCTGTAAAATCCATGCTTATTTGTTTTGTTTTGTTCTGTACTTAATCTAATGAACAAAATAAACTGACAAAATAGGAACAGACTCATAATATAGACTAAAGACTGACAACTGCATATAAAAGGTGAAGAGATTAACCAAAAAACTCTTGTTGGTGTGGGCTTTGATATATTGCAAGCAAACAAACCTCTTTCCATCAGTAACAGAATTTAAAGGGTCCACAATACTTAAGAGTGTTCATTCATACATAATATATATGCCATAAATGGACTGCAGGATGCATAAAGAATAAAAGTAGTTATAGATGCAAGAATTTATTTTTTCTATATAATTTTACTACAACTCAGGGATCTCCATTTAATGATAGTATGAAGGCCTTCCTGTGTCTGTGGAAAGGAAGTGAATTCTGTTACTGTATTTTCCATATGTATTATTACACCCTATTACTCAGTACACATCTAATCTAATAAAAGAGTAATGTTGAAATTGACCGTTTCTTCAGGATGCCTAAGCCATACCCATCAGCCAACCAGAGAGGCTGTATGCAAATTAACCCAGCCAAGATGGAGGCCAGCAGTCATGGAGCTAGAGTAAACATCAGGCTTCCGTTGCACCAGGAGTAAACTGTCTGCCTAGGCTGGCTGGGCCTCTCTCTGCTCCAGGCAACATAGTTGCAATTATAGAAGCCACAGAGCTGAACCAAACAGGAGGCTTCCATTGCACCAGCAATAGAGGAAACTGCCTGCCAAGGCTTGCCGGGCCTCTACTAAGGCAACATTCTTTCAATTATAGAAGCTACAGAGCTGAAGCCAACAGGAGGCTTCGTTACCTGCCTAGGCCTTGGCTTAAAGCAACAGAGTATCAATTATAGAAGATAAATAAACCTGATTCCAGAAACCTGATTCCAGCCAGCCTTGCTGGGATGTTGGGTTAGTGGGAGCTGTGGGCAGCCTAAAAGCCTGAAAAAGGCCCTCAGCCCCGCACCCAGGCTGCCCAGGCACCCCAGTAGGGACTTGCACTCTGAAGAGACTGTGGGCAGCCTGAAAATAGCCCTTAGCCCTGCACTCAGGCTGCCCAGGTACCCCAGTAGGGACTCGAACCCTAAAGGACTGTGGGAAGCCTGAAAACAGCCCTCAGCCCCTCACCCAGGCTGGCCATACCCCAATATGGTGAGGGTCCACCCTGATGGGCTTGGCCAGCTTGCAAATAGCCATCAGCCCCTCACCCAGGCTGGCCAGACATGCCAGCAGGTGGATATCCCCCAAGGGGTACCATACTGTGAGAGGGCACAGGCCGGGCTGAGGGACCTCCCAAGTGCACAAATTTTTATGCACTGGGCCCCTACTATATTAATATTTTTATAATTTTAGTTCTTAAAGTGAAACAGTAAATGAGGTTTATATTTCTTTTATCCCCTTAAAATGGAATTCCTGAAAACATATATCATCTTAATTTTTTACTACAGTTTATATAGTTTAAAACAATCTCTAGATGAAAAGCTTCATGCAGCTACAACTACTCTAAAAAATACAGCTGAAAACAGTTTGTTTCTTCTTTTGAGTTACAATATAGTTCTACTGGGAAGTTTTGTTTTAGATGAAGTACCCTAGATGTTGGAGAAGTGGACACAGTCACTATGCAAATTAAGGGTTTCACACCACTAAGTGAAGTGTGGGTTGGGGCTGGGCACACTGGGGTTTGGATACATTTTCCACCTCCTTTTGCTTTGTTCACAATTTTTCTTTTCAGCAGTAACAGAGGAACCAAACACAAAGAAAAGAAACAGAACCAGCAAGATAGGGCCACACCCAGGCCTCTCCTCTCCCCAGGCTGTCCAGAGCCAGGCAAGTAGCTGCTTCACAGCCCCAAGGGCAAGTGAAGGGCACAATGCTCCCTTCTCAGATGGAGTGGACTGAAATGAATGTTATTTACATTTTATTATTCAAAACTAATATTTCACTTTAAATCTTATGCAAAAGTTTGGCTATGCATTGAACTCTGGGTTGGTGGTTATTTTCTGTTGTCACAAAGCATTTGCTATTGTTGATGAAATCTGTATATGGAACGTTGGATTTCTACCTTGTGGGTTGCATGAAACTCGCAACCTTCATGGCTGTTACATATTTTTCTGAAACCAGTCAACCAATGGGTCCAGGCTGCCTGTCACTACTTAAGCCAATTAAGCAGAGACAGGGTTGAATCATATATGATCATCTATTCCAATCTT
>PVJC01027844.1:0-23021 GCA_004026665.1 Murina feae
AGAAAACAGTAATGTTTTCCACTTTCTTCCCTCTCTGTTAATTTATGTTGCACTGACTTAAGACTAAAATGGTGTATATGAATCAGACCTGCAAGAGATCAAGGACATCATAGCAGAAGACAAAAGAGAGATGGGTTTCCCATATTAGTCTCTGCTTTAAGAAAAACAAAAACTGAGATATGATTCACATACTACAAAATTCACCCTTTTTAAGTGTCCAGTTCAGTCTCTCTCTCTCTCTCTCTCTCTCTCTCTCTCTCTCTCTCTCTCTCTCTCTCTCTCTCTCTCTCTCTCTCTCTCTCTCTCTTTCTCTCTCTCTCTCTCTCCCTCCCTCCCTCCCTCCCTTCCTCCCTCCCTCCCTTCCTTCCCTCTCTGGGTGCATAAAGAGGCTATGTGAGAATACAAGAAAGTTCCATCTACAGCCCAGGAAGACAGATCTCACCAAAACCACCTTAATCTTGGACTTCTAGCCTCCAGAACTATGAGAAATAAATTCCCCCTGGTTAAGCTGAAGAAGAGAGTGAAGAAATTAAATGGGGTCGTGTAGGCAAACTGCTAAACTACTAAAATCAGGGCTAAAGAAAGAATGTTCCCATGTCCAGATCACCAACCATCTACCATCTCAGCCCTGACCGGTGTGCATCGTCCCGTGCACCAAAAGGTCACATGTTTACTTTCCAGTCAGGGCACACGTTTCCGTTTTATGGGAGGCAACCTCTCTCTCTCTCTCTCTCTCTCTCTCTCTCTCTCTCTCTCTCTCTCTCTCTCTCTCCCCTCCTCCCTCCCCCCTTTCCCCTCTCCCCTTCCCTCTGTCCCTCCCTCGTCCTTTCCTTTCCTCTCTCTCTAAAATCAGTGAAAAGCATATCATCAGGTGAGGATTTTTTTTAAAAAAAAAAAGAACCACCATCTCAGAACAAGTTAAAGACTAATTATGCAGAACGGATTCTTCTGAAAAAACATACTTTTTACTATGATAACTCTTAGCTTTTCTTTCTTCTTCAGGACACTCTGGGAATTGCCTAGTGTGTTTGCAGCTTGAAAGCCCTAAGACCCTTGAATAAATCATTATTATTTATTTCTAAAACAATAAAAATTTAAAAGCGTACAATTCCATGAGGTTTAATATAGTCACAGAGTTGTTTGACCATGACCACTACAGAACATTTCCGTCATCCTCTCTCCCTTTACTGACATTGGCTTAGGGTGTGAGCAAGGATGCTAAGGGTAGGGCTGTTATCTCGGTGACTCTTCTAGACTCTGGGACCTCCCAGAGAATGGGGCTTTGGAAGCCGAGACATAGGAGCTCAGAGCCCCCCTCTGATACTTGGAAGTTGCTCAGTCTTTCTATTAGGATTTTTTTCACCTGTAAAAATGAGAACACTAATATCTACCTCAGGAGGCTTGAAAGGCTATATACAACACATAACACATGCCAAACAGAAATGCCATATCCTATGCCACAGACAAACCAGGTTTTCATTCCACTTCTCCCTGAGGTGGCTGTGACGCTGGAGCTCACAGAAATTAAGTTTTACACCCAGGCTCTTCCTGTTCTGGAAATCACCGCTGAAATCATTAGCTAGCAAGTAGCAAACAGTCATCCACTTGATTCCCTAATGACATTACGTCCAGGTAAGAAGCCTTTATTTCCCCCTTGATGTCTGATTTTCCCCAGAGGAAGGTCTTTGACATCAAACACATGGCTAAAGTCACATCACTGCTCAATCACTTGGCCTTGGGGTATTTGAACAAAGCAAATAGCTGCAGATTCAGACAAAATATAAATGAGTATCAGCCAGACAAATGAAGAATGTCCTCCTCCTCCTCCTCCTCCTCTTCCTTCTCCTTTCAACCTTTTGAGCCTTTGATTAAGAAGCTGGGCTTTGGGTTGAATCCTAGCTTTGCCATTATTAGTGGTATGACTTGGACAATTGACCAATAGCTTTGGATTTCAATAATGTCAAAGAAGGAAAGCGCTGCCTTTGTCATAGAGGCTGCTCTGTGTGTACTCAACACAAGGCCCGGCTCCTGTAAACACTCAAAAAGTAGTACGAGGATATTCCAGCCTTGTTGAGACCTTTGCATCTCCTTCTACTGTCCCGTGATGTCTCACTGTCTTTAAAATCCAGGAACTTACTTTGTTCAGCTTTGGGCACTTGTTTTATTCTGTCTTGTCCTTTGAAGGAACATGTGATGGGTTTAAAACTTCTCTAAAATGTCTTCTACCTGTAAAATAAAATAATTACATGCTCTGGCCCTAATGAGAAGTTCTTAGTGTCAGAGCTTCACAGAGAGATGGACCACCCTGCTTTTACCAATTAGCCAGGAGCTCTTCGCTATGCCATAGAGCCCTTGGCAGCTGGTGATGTCCATGAACTCTCTCAAGGTAACATTTTTAAATGCAGAAAACAAAATGCCTTGTATTATAGAAGAAGTCAGTTACAATAGTTATCAAAAATGTTTTAAAACAAATTTGTAATACAGTCATGTATGTGCTTCTTTATTAATGTATTAAAAGCAAGATCTAGTGGCTGGTCTGATAATTACCATAGTTTCAATTTAATGGTGATGTGATATATTGAGATCACACAAAAACTCTAATGTGAAATAAAAATATCTGTGATCTGTACAACTGAAACTAATGTAATATTGAATGTTGACTATAATTGAAAAAGAAAAAAAATGTGAGTTCCATTGGTGATAAAGTCACAAGTACTAATAATACCATGGCTTTGTTGCCTACATTTACTCTTAAAGAAAATGCTAAATTTCAGGTAGGGATTAGTAAAAATATATGTATGTATTTTTTCCTATCTTCCATGAATTCCACCCATAAATTTAAGGTTAAGAACTCCTGTGTTAAGCCAAGACTAATACGATCCAAAATTCCACTGTGATGATGTGGACATGGTCATTGACTATTTTAGAATAATGTTGAGGAGACCACAGCCCTTTGCATTATACCTTACTCTCTGACATAGACACACTACTGGGTGAAGGCAACCAGCCACTGTATCTGCGTAGATTTTTGGTGCACTCCCACTGCATTCGAAGCTGGAAAATTAAGAATTCGGTTTTTGCCATTTGCACCACCTGTCATGGTGGCAACAGATGAGCCCAGAGGTTGACATCTTTTCCTGACATCCATTCCTGTGCACCAACTGATGTCCTGTACTTCATAAACATAATCCTTTTCCCTTTCATTCCCCTGGCTACTTCTCTCTTGTTCATTTACCAGAAACAGACCATGAGCTATAACTATGCTGCCCTCCCGCTAGAGATCCCAAAGCAACTCCCTTTCAACCTTGAACTTCATTCTGAATCTCATCACAGTACTGCTCCTCCTGTTGCCCTGTCTAACCTTCGCCTACCTTTCTGCGTCATTTTGAGAGATGAGATCTCCTCCCAGGTTGGTAGTGCATGACCTCATAGGCTGAAAACAAATTCTTCTTCTTGTGGAAATTCTAAAGGAGAGTGGTTAAAGAGCTTGGTCTCTGGAGACAAACGGGAGTTGGATTCGTGCTTCAGTCCTACTAACTGTGTGGCCCTGGGCATCTTACCTAACCTCTCTGTGCCTCAGTTTCCTCCTAAAAAAAAAATGGGAGTATCATTTTCTCATAGGGTTGTTGTAAGGATTAAATGCTTTAAAGCTTATAAGCATAAAAGTATCTGTCATATAATGAGAACTCAATAAATATTAGTAGCTATTACATGGGAGCCCTTGGCCGATTCTAGGTTGTTACTGTCACCCTCCGCAAAGTTCTTCAGTTCCAGCCCTTGCATATTCTCTCACACTGTGTTCCTCGGTCCTTGACTTGACAACTGAGGGCTTTTTTTTTCCCCTCAATCCTCATGGAAGGATTTGTTTTACTGATTTTAGAGAAACACCAATCACTTGCCTCCTGTACGCGCCCTGACAAGGGGATTGAACCCACCACATAGGAATCGATCCTGCAACTTTTTGGGGATGACACTCCAACCAACTGAACCACCTGGCCAGGGCCGAGGGCTCTTTTAATCTTCTAAGATTTGAACAAGGGAGATAATGAATCTAGAGGTGATGTAATAATAATATTCATAATAGTTGACATTTGCTGAAAACTTCGCGCTATGTCAGATATTAGTTGTATATCTTATTTAATGCCTATATTATTATTCATATTTGCAGTTGGTGAATTAAGCTTATCAAGAGGGATTGAGTTATTCAGCCTCCTTTCCCTGAATTGAGGGGCATCTCTATCTAGCTGGCTTCCTAAGAGAAGCATCAGGGTGAGTGACAGACAGCTACTACTTGTTGGGTTATCAGTTCCCCTCTGAAACCACTCAGGCTCCTGGACTTGGCCATCTTGAAGGAGACTTGGCTCAGAGGTGGCCATCTGGCATCAGCTCCTGCAGCTTTTGTGAAGTCACATGTGATCCCGGAGTTGCCAGGAAAAAGGATGCCTTTATGAGCCAAAATGCAAATTCCTTGGGAGAGGAAAAGTGAAAGTGAGCTTGTTCACACCGTGCATGGCTCCAAGGAAATGACACAACTCAGAGACACAGTGTCCTGCCACTAGACTCCATCATATTACAGGGACATTAGTTTGCATTTGATCATAAAGTTGCCTCCCAACAAACAGCTCTGCTTCTTTGACCAGCAGGAGAGGCAGAAGTGGCCCAAATTAAAAGGAAGTTAATATTGAAATACTAAAGTGGGGTGCCTCCAGAGATTTCAAATGCCGTCCTCTGGAAAGCTGGGACAGGTGGTGGGTAGAGAGCATGATTACCTCACCAGTCCCCAGAGTTTCAATTGTCCTGGAGATAAATTATTTCCAGGTCAAGGCCAGGAAAAGAGAGTTTGAGTATCCTCATCTAGTTTGTTCACATCTCAAAGGATTTCTGGGGCCATCACTGGGGTTTCTTTGGCTACTTGTTTTTCCTCTCTTTTCTCTACCTTTCTCCTTTCTCTCTACTTCTTATTTTCTTTCCCTCTCCTGGTCTTGCCTTCTTTAGAATACGTGTCCCACTGGCCAGCCCATCAGCTCTCAGAGGCTTACTTGGTGGTCCCCAATGCGTAAGGTTCATTCTTCCCCAGCCAAGCCCCAGGGCTAGGTTACCTGGGCTTTGAATTCTCTTTTCATCAATAAATTCCTGCTTTTCTCCCCTTCTCCCAGACGTTTCCAAGTTATATTGCCAGTGAAAGACTGGGGTCTGTGGAATCTGTGACTGCTGGCATCTTAGACCAGCACAATTGATGCTACTGTTTATTGAATGTTGTTCAAGGGAATGGGGGAGGTTCTGAGAGGCATTTAAAGACAGATATATATATATTTCAAAGGCTTGTCCCTTCACTCATGCCCAGGGCTTTAAACAAGATAACCTCTCTGTTGCCTCAGCTTCCTCATCTGTATAAAAAGAACATGAGGGTTGCAATTGCACTGCTTCATGACGTTGTTTTGAGAAGCAGATGGGATAATGCATGGAAAGCACAATTTGGTACAAGCCAGGGCTCGACAATTTCGGTTGTTGTCAATATTATTTCTCAACACAAATCAATATATATATTGATTTCAGAGAGAAAGGGAGAGGGAGAGAAACAGAAACATCAATGATGAGAGAGAATCATTGGTTAGCTGCCTCTTGCACATCCCCACACTGGGGATTGAGCCTGCAACCCAGGCATGTGCCCTGACCTGGAATCGAACTGTGAGCTCCTGGTTGATAGATAAATGCTCAACCACTTAAAGGGTATTTAAAAGCCTTTTGGAAAAACCATTAAAAGTTAGATCCAAAGGTTTGAAATTTCAGAATGAAACCTTCATGATCTGCTGCCAGCCATATGTGGATGCTTAAAGTGAGAAGCCCTGATAAATTCAAGCCACATCAAGTGCTAATCCTCAGACTAGAGGAGGCAGCGTGTGGCTTCCCCTCAGATGTCAGATGAGGGAACTGACTTATCTACTTATAAGGCCCAACCACAGGGGTACCAAGTTAAGTACCTGAAGTTCACACAGGCTTCTACTGAAGAAGGTGGCTCTGCCAAACAGTCCATGATGGAGGCAGAATTTCATCTTGGAGCTGTGCTGATGACTGCTCCTTCCAAAAGGGGGTCATTGAAACTGTCAGAGGCTCTTTCACACTCCCCCATACACACACCCCTGTTCCCAATGTAGTCCCAATTCTGGAACCTTCCTATTATGGTTTCTTAGAGTAGTTCAATGGTTCTAATATCCTCTATAGAGCTTGTTAAAACCGATTGCTGGGCCCCCCGTCCCAGAGTTCATGATTCTGTAGGTCTAGAATAAGGTTTCTAACAAGTTCCCATGTAAGCTGCTGACCACACTCTCAGAACCACTGGTGCAGTTAATATACAGGCTCTGGCATCAAATTTCTTGGGTTCAAAGGCTTGTCCCATCACTCATGCCCAGGGCTCTTAAACAAGATAACCTCTCTGTTGCCTCAGCTTCCTCATCTGTATAAAAAGAACATGAGGGTTGAAATTGCACTGCTTCATGACGTTGTTTTGAGAAGCAGATGGGATTCTGCATGGAAAGCACAATTTGGTACATGCCAGGGCTTGATAATTTCAGTTGTTGAAATATTATTTCTCAAAACACATCAATGTTACTCTCCATCCAGGACCTTCCTGATCCATCTGTTCATGCAAAGACCCTCAGGTGTCACAGGATGCTGCAGGCAGTCCTTGGGTTTAAGGAGGCTGGACCATGAGGGCTTATGGGTCCTGAAGGCACTTTAGTTCAGAATCCACAGTTGAGTTCTTCTCAAAATCAGGTGTTCAGTTTCTGACTTTACTGCCAGGAGTGCATGGGGCCTCAGCCTGGGCGCTGATCTGAACATTTTTGTCAACACCCTCATGTTCTCTTTTGCACCATGACTCAAAATAAATAAGCACAACCAGAAGAATCCTGCCTGCTCTCCCAAGCACTAGATTGTATCCTGGCTGAATCTGGCTGCATGAATTTCTACTCCCCAACCAACCTAGGTTTCCAGAGCCACTGTGACTTCTAGAGATTTTATACAATTTCCTCTGTTGTCCCTTATCATTTCAAAAATTAAATTTAAAAAAAGCGAATTGAGGAAAATCCAGGGGAGTTCAATCGCTAGACTTGCTTTTTGTTTTTATTATCAACAGTCAAGTTAATGGTACACTCTTGGAAAACTATATGCACATGTAGAAATATTTCCCTTTTAAATAGAAGCATTCATTATAACACATAAATAAATTTGAAAATCTGAAACATAACTTAGGACGCTTATGTTCACAAACAAGGTCCAACAAGAAGGAAAAAAAATCAGACAGACATGCACCTGATAACAAAAATATATACCATTGTCTGAACCGTGGTCTCTAAACACAAAGGAATTGAACCCGTAAAGACACGCCATAGAGACTACAAGAAGAGGAAAAACATACGGTCACGGAGAGGAGACGTCTGTACTGATATTAACACGATACAATTGAGTCACAGAACACAGTTGTAGAAAGACACCCAAAAAGTTAAAGCCTCAACATTCAACTAATATCTATAGTTTGTGCCTTTTAAAATAAAATAAAATAAACGAACAACAACAAAAAAAACCTCAACAGAGATGTCTAAACTGCGAGAAGAATGGAATCATCAATATACAGTTCATCCACCATCCAGGATGTGAGTCCATTTCGGATCAAACAGAAGTGCAAACCGAGACACTTCTGCAAACTAGTGTGCGCGCCTTTCCCTCGCTCTCGGTAGACTTCTCCGTAGCCAGTTGCACGACTGCAATGGACTCCAATCCAGAGCAGGGCCGAAAAGTTCAGTGAAAGCTGGTGGAAGAAGAAAATGCCGCTGGGGGTGGCAGGAGAGAGGAAAACAGGGAAGCGTTTTGAAATATGAGACACGGTTTGCAGTTTGCAGGTGAAAGGCATCTCATGTATAGAGGGCATCTTTCGGGGGCCCGGGGACTGCTAAGATTCGGGGTTTGGGAGTTGCAACTGCGTGGGGCTCGGAAGCGCTAACGGCGGGACCGTGTTGGGCCACGTGGGACGGGCAAGCGGGCACGAGGAGGTCCCCTTGGCCGCGGAGGTGACAGTCTGCAGGAGTCTTCGCCGCAGCGGCCGGGCCGAACCCAAGGACAGGAGCGGGAGCGGGACTGGAAGGCTCCCTCGTCCCCCGCAAGGGAGTCTGTGCCGTCGGGAGGGAGCCCGTTAGGGTCCACAGAACAGAGCCGCCAGACAGTGCTTGCTGCAGCCTCCCCTCTTTCCCCCTTTACTTGTTTCCCCTTCGATTTTAAAATCTTTTTTTTTGATTGCTGCTTTCCTAATTTTTTTTAATTTGGGGTGTTTGTTTGTTTGTTTGTTTGTTTTTCTCCTTTTCTAAGCAAGTCACTGAGTTGGTTACGCCCCCATCCACATCTTTCCGTCACCCGCTGGGGCCCCAGATACACATTCCCAGAGACAGACACACAGACACGCGGACACGGCCCCCTGAGAGCGCCCCGAGTCCGGGCCGCACCGCGCCCCCTCCCAGTCCGCGGGCGGAGGCCGGCCGGTCCGCGCGGCCCTGCGGCAGGTGCGACGCCAGGACGCGTTTTGCTTTGTGTTGTTTTGCTGGGGGGGTCAGGATGGGGGTCAGAGTGGGGTTGCAATGGGGGCGACGCCGTTTTCTCTTTATTCTTATCGCGATTACTGGAGGCTTTTCATGAAAAAGCCAGGGCGGCAGCGACGGCGACAGCCTTGGGTCCCCCCGCCCGTCCGTCCGTCCGTCCGCCCGCCCGGCCCGCCCGCCGCTGCCGCCGCCGCGTCCCAGATCAGAACATACTGCTCTTCACTAAGGCGGCTTTGGCGCCGTTGGGTCTTTGGAGCGACGATAGGACGCTGGCGAAGGGCCCCCCGAGAGAATCCGGGATGGAGGTGATGGGGCCGGGCCCGGGAGCCCAGCCTTGTCCAGGGCCCCCGGCCGCAGCCAGGCCCCCGGCCGCCGCCGCCGCCGCCGCTGCCGCCGCCGCTGCCGCTGCCGCCGCCGCCGCTGCCGCGCCGCCCTTGCCCGGTTCGCCTCCCGGGCCCCCGGGCCCCGCCGCCCCCGGGCCGCCTGCCGGGCTGGGCCCGCCGCCGCCGCCGCCGCTCGCCCCGCAGCTGGGAGTGGGGTTGGGGTTAGGGCCCGGGCCCCCCGTGCTGTCCGGGTCGGTGCTCTTGGCCTCCTTGCTCTCGTCGTCCCGGGAAGAGTCCGACTTCTTCCCCGAAGAGCCGTTCTTGGCCGCGGCCGCCGCCGCCGCTGCGGCGCGCTCCTGCTTGCGGAACTTGGCGCGGCGGTTCTGGAACCACACCTGCCCGGAGGGGACGGAGCGGAGGGGAGGGGGCAGCAGGGGAGCGAGAAGCCGGCGGGAAGGAAAAGCGCGGGTTAGGAGAGTTTCGGTCCATTTTTGTTCGTTTTTCACCTCCACGCGCCGCGGTGCCCCCCATGCGCGCCCAGTCCGCCCCGTCTGCTCCCCACCCCCCTTGCTGCCGGCGCATCTTCGGAGAAACTGTCTTAGGGTGACTTCAAGGTGCCGAGGAAACGGCGTCTTACAGAAGCGGCGCCCAGGCGGCCGGTCCCGAGACGGCCCTGAGACAGAAGCCCTGACTTTGTCGGACCTTTGTGCCATCTATTTCTAGAGCGACTCCAAACTCGCCCTCGGCCCTGGGCCTCGAGTCTAAGCTAAATCAACCCTAACTGGTGGCGGGAGGAGGGGTCTTCGGGTTGGGCGCTCGCTCCGCATCCTGACCTTGGGGCCTAGAGGAGCGTGTGCAGGTGCGCGGGGTGGGCTCCCCTGAAGAGAGCCCTGAACCTGAAAGGTCAGAGTAAGCCTCGGCTCTTGACCTTCATGGGGTCCAAGCCTCTTTGCAAGTCATCGTTCCCTGGAACAGGCACCTGCATGCGACAGCTCCAAGTTAAAAGCGCGGGGCTTCGGAGGCATTTGGCAAACATATATGTTTATAATATGCGGGCAGCGTCTGCACGCTCCCCAAGGACGCGGCCCGGATGCCTCCGCAGCGCCGGCTGGGGTGGAAAACGCCTTGCAACAGTGAATATGTGTGCAGCCGACAGCGTGCGCCCAGGCCCTTCCTCTCGCGCACAGCCCTCAACGCCTGGCCTCTCTGTGCAGCCCTGAGCCTTGGGCCCCTCGAGGGGGAGAGAGGGGGGCCCTGGGGTTGTGACCCTTCGGTGGCACCACCTGCTCCCGCGCCCACGGCAAGCCCCGGACGGGACGTCCCAGCCGGGCGATGTCCTGGGGGCGCGTACCTGGACTCGCGCCTCGGTGAGGTCGATCTTCAGGGCCAGCTCCTCCCGCGTGTAGATGTCAGGGTAGTGCGTCTCGGCGAAGACCCTCTCCAGCTCTTTGAGCTGCGCGCTCGTGAACGTGGTGCGAATGCGCCTCTGCTTGCGCTTCTCGTTGAGGCCGCCGTGGTCGGTGAAGAGCTTGTAGGGAACTGAAGGCGAGAAAGGGGGACAGAGTGTGAGCAAGACGGGTTGGGGCGCGCGCGATGGAATGGGGACCGTGGAGCCGGACTGTGGGGACTTCGAGGCCAGGTGTCCCCGGAGCCGCCACCGACGACAGAGCGGGAGAGTGGCCGAGACGAGCTGCCGAGAAAAATTCGTTACATGCAGACACTGGCGCCAACGGCGGGGTTTGGCGAGGGCCCGCCTGGCACAAGCGCCTTTGGGTGGGCTAACCTACACCATCAGAGACCCCTGAGAGCTAGGACGCGGGAGAATGCTTTGATGAGGGGAAGGAATCAGAGAAGAGGGGGGGAAAAAGTCCGAAAACATCAGTGGGAATATCAAGAAGCCGGGGAAGAAGTTACCAAACGCTCCCACGGTTGGAACTTTTCAATTCTCAGGAGCTGACCCAGCCCAAAAAAGTTGGGGGAAAGTGCTGCAAAATAACAATAATAAATTAAAGAAGTGATCCTCAAAATGACCACCCGAAGACGCGGGAGCCGCTGTGGGGTTCTTTAAAAAAGAGACACTGCCAGTAATGAGCTTTACTCTTTGTTATTTAATTATTTTCTAAGCTTTACGTCTCATCGCAAAGTAAATAAATTATGCCTATCATTTTGGCAGCTTAAGATAATTTTGTTGGCGGTTCGGGTGTGACTAGGATAGTGTAACCCTGTAACTGAATTACCCCTCCCTGCAATCGCTTCTAACGTGATAAATTCTTTCATTTGTGTAAGCAAATTTCGTTTGGTAAATACTAAACACATTTCCATTTTCAAATGCAATCAAGGCTTCCTATATACGAGCGGAAAGGCAGCCTCCTCCGCGGAGAAAGCTGGCGGTCCTTACCTGCGGCGTACGGACTGCTCTGGTGGTCCCTGAGGGTGCCGAGGCTGCAGGATCCGGGCGTGAGGGACGGGCAGCCGGACGTGGCCCCAAAAGTGGTCCTGATCGGGTTATACTGGAAGCCACTGGCCTGGCTGCAGGAACTGAAGTCTGCATAGGCTGAAGCCAGGCTGGAGGTGTCCATCCCAGCCATACAGGACTCGTAGGCAGAGGAATTGAGGTAAGAATATTCCATTTTATACATTGAAAAGGCTCTGGATGGCTCAGCCAAGTGGAAAAATGAAATAAAAGATGGGTACGGAGAAGGTGGCTGGAGTGGGGAGATGTGCACAGCTCAACGCCTGCCTCCAAACTGGCCTCCTTACTACCAGCAGAGCCTAGTTTTATGAAAAAGCCTCCTATGAGATGCCTTGTCTGAGGTCTCTAGAGCATATAGTCCTCATAATAAACTTGGCTCTTTCCACTTGGACAATAGCAAAGCGGTTGGTCTTATTGCTGGCGCTTTTTACATGACAATAACTCATCCGTCTATTGGGCTGGCACTGGGGAACTGAGCTGTCCAACCTCCCTATCATTGATTCCTGCATCTCTAATTAGAATTTAATACCACACCATTACGCACTGAGCCCCTGATCCTCCCTTCTAACCAGCTCCCTGCCCTTTAATTCAATCACACTACTTGGAAATAATGAAAGTTGGGTGACGATTCTCCCTGATCCAATTTCCCCGAGCTTTTAAGCCTTTTTAACTGATCATATACCTTAGGCATAAATTGAGATGGGGTGTGTGTTTTCCCCCTTCTTCGTCCTCTTCTTCCCCCCTCAGTTAGGAAGAAGAAACCTTGATGTCATAGAAAACCTGTTTTGTAAGAGCGTTACACGCTCAATTTAACAACAAGCCTACCCCCCGAAGTGCATGAAATGTTATAAAGGACTGGGACATTGGCAAGACTCAGGCGCCCTGTAACATAGAGTAAGTGAGCCAAGGGGGTTTGTGTGAACCATAAGCGAATTTCTTTAAAATACACCTGGTAGAGGGGGTTGTAAAGAAAGAGCATCTTATAAATTGCATTTCTTGTCGCGGCTTCATGTGCTTTTCTAGACACTCAGCTTACACTGTCGCTTAAAATAATAATAAAAAAAATGCTCTTGAATGTAAATCATCTGAATTCTCAAACGACGGCTTCTTTGCACTCGGTCCTGTCTTTCTGCCTTAGCGTGAGGTTAGCATTTTGTTGGTTTGGGGGTTCTGTGCGGCTGTTCTTTTTAACTACGCCCTAACCAGCTAGTGAACTTGCAATATCCCCAAATGTGTCTCCTCCACCCTCTAGGGTGCTCTCCCTCTCTTTTTCCGCCTCCACTGTTTTAAGTGCCTAAGGCACCCCCCATCACCACCCGCCCCCCCAGACCCCAGGATGGCTGTCTGTTTGCCTTTCAGGTTCCCTGACTACAGTGAGAGAATCCTTACTCTTTGAATGCCCAGGTTCTAGGTTGGGCATTTTTCTTGTCGATTCCTCAGGCTCTGTGGGTGCTAGCCGCGAGGCACACAGACAAAGAAGCCAGTGGTGATTTGTGGACCTCGGTGGCCCCCTGATTTAAGCGGAGGGTAATTTTCATTTGCTTCGTTAGGCTCTCGCAGAATCAGGGAAACTATTTCATTAAATCCTTCCTCTGGGTGGACAAGAGGGGGGAATGCTTAGTTGAATCGCCGTGTGGTGTAAACAAACCCTGGATATTTTATATGAATTAAATGTGTAGATAATTAGTTTTATTGCATTCATTACCCCCTTTATGTGCTCTGTAACAAGTCAGTAATTAAAGTAACAAACTCATAAAGTCTTTATAGGGGCATTTAGGCGTTCAGTGTTTGCCAAACTAAGTGGTTTAATTCGATGCTAGTGCCGGGGAGTGGATGGGCGCCCGCTCTCCGCTGCCACGGTGTTTTATTGCGCACTAAACTGTAACGGACGCCGCAATGGATTAAACCGAGGCGGCGGCCCCCCAGCCCTGCGCTGCTCCGCTGGGTGAGTTTCAGGTGACGGGGCGTCCTCTGGCCGTGAGCTGGCGCTGCTGGCGGATGCAGGCAGCCGGGCCGCCGAGGAACCTGCTGATAGTTTTATGGGGAGGGCTGATGGCTTTATTGCAGTCGCATGTTGTACAATGCGTATTTGATAAAGAAGGGCCCTTGGTGACCAGTGTGCACTTTTTTGTGCACGGGGGCGAAATGAAAATAAATGCACACGAGGTTCTACTGCGGCGGCAAACAAATTGCGGCGCTCTAAATGGTTTTTCTTTACGGCCACCAGACAAGAGGAGAAAAGAGATGCAAACATCCGTCTTCGGTCCCCTAAACCTAAAGGCCAGCAGAGACGGATGCGAATCCAAGTGGTTTACAGTGGGGATTTGTCTTTATTTATTGCTCTCATGAATATGAATCTGCTTCGGGGCCGGGAGGTGGCTGTGCGCCTGTGGACGCTGCACATGGAATTTCCCCATCAGGACTTATCCTGCCCCCTCCTTCGTCGGGTGGGGGGGAGAGTAGGTTGTCCAGCACAGGGCTGATGAGATCGTCCAAGTTTTTGGAAGCCCTCGGACTTTGGGGTGGGTGTGTGCTTCCCAGTCTTCCCTGCCGCCCCAGGCCTGAACTGGAGGATGTGGATTTGGGGTACGGCCCTGCATGGCATCCACCCCCCTAAGCCGCTCAACTCCCCACCCCGTTTCTGTGGACTCTGAGCGCTTTTCTCTGAAGAATAGGATAGGATAGGATAGGATAGGATAGGATAGGATAGGATAGGATAGGATAGGATAGGATAGGATAGAATGGGTGTCTGGGAGGGAATGCGTTTTGGCTTCAAGGTCGGTGCTTGGCAATAACCAGGCCCACACCCCTCCTGGCGCCCACTCCTTGGTGCACCCTGAGAGGTGTCTCCCTGCGCCCGCCCGCAGCTCAGGACGCTGCATCGCCGCCCCGTGCGCGCCGGGACCGACGCCGAGCCCAGTGCGAGGCGGTTCCACCCCGGGTCCAACCTGGCACAGCCCTCGGCCCGAAGCCACTGAGGCGGGCGCGGAGCGGAGTGTGTGGGCGCCGGGAGGGGCCAGGGCTGTTTGGGCAGCTTTGGACGGTGGTGAACTTTGGGATTCGGTCTGTGCAGGAGGCAGTTCCCTTGGGGAGGGGAGTGCAGTGTTGACCTGGCATTTGAAACTGGCCCCCGGAGAAGCGGTGCCAAGGGGCCAGGACTGGGCCGCACGGCCGGGCGAGGTCAGGGTACGAGGGGCGGAGGCGGCGGGCGGGGAGGTGCCCGGGAGAGTGGGCGAGGGGCAGGCAGGGCCGGGGCCTGTGCTGGGCGCCACCTCGTGCTCCCCGCGGCACCTCGCTCGCCCGGGCGTCCTCTCCCCGCCTTGCACCCCGGGCTCCCGCCGCTCGACTCCCCGCCTCCTCGGTCCGGGCGCCAGCCCTCTCCCAGGGGCCGGCCGGCCGGCCCGGGTCTCGCTCCAGGCGCCCCCTGGTGCCCGGCCTCGCCTGGTCGGGTGCCTTCTTCTCTTTGTACGGGAGACCGCTCAGCTCTGGGCCCACGGTCGGATGAGCAAATGCGCTCGACTTCATTTTCCCCCTTCCCCCTCTTTGTGGGCCTCGTAGGTTTATTTTGTTCGGTGTCACCGTCCCTCTCCCCATCCCAACCCCCCTCCCGCACCACCCCTGGCCCGTCGTCCCCTTTGCCCGTCTTTTGTGGCCCGGGGTCTTGCTTCTGCTCCAAAGATGAAAGGGCTGTGGGGCCAGGCCAGAGCCCAGCCCCAGCGCCCTGTTTTGTTCGAGTTGTGCTTTCTACACGCGAGCTCTCCCCCAAAAGTTGTACCAAATGGTTAATTTAATTATTCCAACTATAGACCAACTGCTTCAGCAGCCTCCACCACGCGTCTGGGAGGAAAAAAGAAACCATCTATAAGAAATAATCTAATAAAAGTGAAGTGTAGAAAAACCCCTCCTGATTTTCAACCGGCACAAATAGAATTAGAGCTTCAGCATCCTTTTCCCAAACAGACCTTTTGTCCAGATCACAACTTCAGCCAACCAGCAATGTGTACAGTGCCTGCTATTTATTTTAATAGAGGCGGGTGGGTAGGGAGATGGATTGATAGATAAATGGCCACATGGATAGATGGATGGTTGATCCATCTTCCTCTGACTTTCCTTTCTTAATATGTGTACACGGTTGATTTTTTTTCCCCTGCTGATTTTTTGAATCAATAATGGAAAGGCAATGTTATGTGGTAAAAGAAGGGGGGAAAAAAGGTCATTTAAAGCACAAAAGAGGAAAGAGACTACCAGCATATATACCATGAGAAAAAAAATGTTTACATGCTACCCAGTACCAAGTGAAAAAGGTTGAAAGTTTAAAAGAAACTTTTCTTTCCTTTTCTTGCCATTCATAAGAGGGTTTCTTTTTCTTCTTTTTTCTTTTCCTTGAAAGTCAGAAAGAATGTTAGAAGACAAGGAAACAAAACAGCAAACAAAATGCCATTGTATTGTAGTAGCAATTCATGGGAAAACGCTTGTCAGCCTCCTAATGCCTCACTCCTAGGAGGCTGTTTCGAGGCTGTTTCACCGCAGGCGAAGCACAATAACATGGGAATGAATAAAATATTAAATACCAGTGAGACTTTCTGAGGAATTTGCTTTTTGATTGCTTTATTTGAGGCTGCATCCAAATTATGCCGGCACAGCAAGGCCACTGCCTGGCAAAGACTCAACTCAGAACCAAGAGTTCTCTCAACCACAGAATTAAAAGGCAAGATTTGTCCTCAGCTGTTCTCAAAAAAAAAAAAAAAAAGTTTCTGCAGGCAGCAGCCTTTTCCACTCACCTGCACTAAGAAAATAACCTAGTCTAGACTTCTTGGGATGCCGTTTCCCCAGAACATAAAGCAAGCCGACTATAGCATCCCCACAGAGGAAGATCCACTGATATAGACATGCTCCTAGCATTTTGGAACTTGCACCACATTTTCCATTTGCCTAGCAACCATAATACACATGTTTCATAATAGAGACTCTTTGTATTTCTGGTAACTAACCTTCTGGCACTGTGAGACTAGCAATTATTAACTGGTTGACAATAGTGTATACAAAGCCATTAACACACTGCTTGGCATTTGGGAAGAATCCAGTCAATATCAGACACCAGCGTTATGATCATGCTGCTGTTGATGATGATGATGTTGGGAGAGTATTTTTGAATTACATATTAAATACTTGCTTTGAAATTCAGACAGTGCAAGAGCACTCTCTTTCCTATTGGTTGTTTATAATGCCTGTGGGAGAGGGTAGACAAATCAAAGGAGGGGCTCTAAGGTATCAAATGGGGAAAAATGAAGCAACCAGGTAGAAAACTTGTATCTTCTAAGAACTTACTGGAATGCACGTGTGTGTGTGTAAGTTAAGTATGTATATTGTCTTACATTACACACAGTATTTATGCTTGACTACTGTGGTGCTTTACTCCTGTGTGTAAATATTGTATGCTCAGGATCATGTCACTTCGAAAGGCATTTGCCCTGGGTTAGTATATGGCTTTGGGTTGGAGCTTTATGGCTAACTCATAAATGGTGTTTCTGTATTTGGATTAAGTTCAGAGCTACCCCCAAATCCATCTTTTTAAGGACATCATCATGGAAGAGCCCCACTTTACTCCCCTCATTCTCTCTCCCCACCGATGCTATGATTAGCAGAAGG
Organism: Murina feae; assembly: GCA_004026665.1. Classification (NCBI taxonomy): domain Eukaryota; kingdom Metazoa; phylum Chordata; class Mammalia; order Chiroptera; family Vespertilionidae; genus Murina; species Murina feae. The sequence continues at coordinate 17,034 of PVJC01027844.1, forward strand.
GGCTGGCTGTTACCTTTTTTGCAGGAGTTTGGCTAATAGTAGTAACATCTGCTGGGCCGGTGGTGGGGGAGACATGAGGCATTTGATCAGAGGCACAGATGTAAAAGTGACATCTGTTTGTAACAAAGGAAGGAGAAACAAAATTAAATTAGCCGGGGAGGCCTCTCTGTCTGAACCAAAGGCGGGGGTGGGGGGAGGTGGGGGTGACTATTTGAAAAAGGAGGGGGGAAAATAATCATGAGCCCCAACCAAGCTTGGAGGGTGCAGAAGAGCATTTGCAAAGAGGACCGTGATTTTCTGGGCCAGAGCTGCCAGGATAACTGGAGTAGCAATATCCTCAGTATTGTCCTGAGTCCTTGAAGTCATATGTTTATGCTCCAAAGAAAAGGGTCAGGTGAGATTATCCTACTCAGCTGAGCGATGCCTCAACCTATGCAACTATAGTATGGGTTGAGAAACCACTTTCAGGTTGAAGACAGGAAGAGGGTAAGCTCCTGGGGTTAATATCCCAGTATATTTTTTGGATGAAAAATTTAGGGAGAACCCAAATTTTATTTAATAGCTATATTAAAACTCCTACTGCCAACTACTAAGAATGATCATTTTTTACTGGCCTCTTATGTGTGCTTAGAAAACTGTATCTGCCACTTAAAATCTACATGGTACTTGAAATCCGGCTCAATTGGGGAGGGGGGTGGAGCATAGAGAGGCAATGTACTTAGCATCCTCCCAACCATTGTGTTAGGAAACCACATGTGTTACAGAGGTGCATTGCCCACCCCCAACTCCCAATAATGGTCTCCTAAATTTTTCCAAGTGGAACAGATTTTGATAGCTTTATATAAATTCATCCCATAGTGATAACAGACACCAATGGACCAGAATCCCTCAGCTTCCTACTTCCAAATCTATAACCAGTCAACATCTGTGCCCACTTACTCCTCTGCCTTCCTGCTTTATGCACTGGGGAGCCTATTCTAACCTAAAGCCAGTACCTCCACCAAAGTGGAGTCATTAAGATCACCAAATCCACTGAGGATTTTCCAGGCCCCAACTTGCTTGAATGTATAAGTCACTAGGGTTGTATAACAAAAAGGTTCAGTTCTTCCCATTTTTAGGCGCATAGTAGGATTTCACTTCCCTACCCCCAAGAAGTTAGATGTGGCCGCGTGACTTGCTTTGGCCAATGAAAATTGAATAGCAGCGTAAAATATGATTTCCAGGTAGAAGCCTTAAGAGTTAGTGTTCAAGTCTACCTTCTATCTTTTGCCCTGTTTTATAGCAGCTGACAGAGTTCAGGTGGTGGCTGCTTTGTCAGCCTGAGTTTTGGAATAAGCATGCCATGGAGAAGATGTCCCTGCAAACCCATAAAGGACATGTAGTTTCCTAGATTGTCAGAAGGATTCTGAAAGAGGTGACATCCTCCATGCTGGGTACTAAAGAATGACTAGGAGTGAACAAATAAATGGCAGGGAAGTGGGAAAGGAGGAAGTTACAGGCATAGGAATCAATGATAGAATCCCAAGCCAGAGAAAGCATGATGTGGTTGGGAACATATAAGCAGTTCAGTTTAGTTAAGTTTTTTGTTGTTGTTGTTGTTGTTGTTGTTGTTGTTGTTGTTAAAGCAGGAGAGATTGGAGGGGACAAGAAAAGGTTTAATGAGATAGAAAATAAGGGAGATAGACTGGAATCGGGTCCTGTAGGACTATGGACACAGTATAGTGTAATTTGGGAGGAAGGAATGAGGGAAAGCCAAGACATAAACTGTGGTCTTATTCTAGGCAAGAAATGATGGGTACATAAGCCAAGAGAATAAATGTAAGGTAAAGAGAAGCAAAGGGATTCAAGAGATGAAAGAAGTGGAGTCTTTGAACAGAAGAGTACATGATTCTGCCCAGTGCTGGAATTTCGGGTGTGCAAAAGAATACCTCAGAACACAAACTCTCCCACATCTGCTCACAGGATCTTCACTTCTGTAACTTGGGTCTAGAGATCCTCATTAACATGCTTACTTCTCTAGGTTAGGTAAACCTTGATGGTATCAACCATTCATTCATTCAACCCATAATAATTATTAAATACCTACTATGTCCTAGAAATCTGCACTTTAGAATACAGTGATTCAGATACCGTCTTGAAAGCTGACTTTTGGATGGAATAAACCCAAGCATTGCAGGCTTCTAAGTAGAGGGGGAGCCACTGGGCTGAAAGCAGAGCGCTGCCCCCCTCCTCCCCCAGTGCCGCTTGGGAAAGTTTGGACACTGAATTTCAGGGACTAGATCTCCACACTGGACTGGCCACCAGACCTGTCACTGCTCAATCTGGGAAAGACCTCAGTTGTCTCAGGTATTGGGATAAGAATGAAGTCCTAACATTCAGTTTTGGTTTTTTTGGCCTGAGACATCTTCTACATATATTTCTCTATGAAAGAAAGAACATAAGGGGCCACGTGTTTGGTGGGAAATCAGAGGAGGCATTTGAAGATTAGGGAGCAGAGTGCAGCATGGAGAGCAGAGAGACTGAGCTCTGTTCCTCCATCCTGTATATTGAGGTCTTAGGACGGCCTGTGCTCTTTCTCCTGGGAGTATTTTCAGTGAAGATGCTGAAAGCCAGGTGTCCCCGAGGAAAGAAGCACCGATGGTGAGATAACAGGCATTCTAGAAGCGGGGCGGGAGGGTGGGAGAGGCCAAGCTAACGATTTCAAGTGGTGCTTCCCTATCACACCTACTAGATACCCATTTCCTCCACACCCAGGAGACGCGTGCCCGGGTCCCAGCCGTCAAGGGATTCAGCTATGCTGCCTCCATCATACACAGAATTAATTCCAATAACATGGTCTTGCATGTGAGGCAGCGCCAGGAGCCAAATGAGAGCTGTGCTGGGAACACTGGAATCACTCACTGTCTGAAACTGCCACCATGAAATACATACAAAATGCACAAGAATTCTACAACCTCTGAAAGTATTTTTCTTTCTAGACTTCCAAAAGATCCTGTTGTGGTTGGTTGGTTTGCATCATTTTGTTTTACTTAGGAAGTTTGTGGGTTTGCCAGTAATATGCTGCAGCATCATGCATTTTAATGTGCATTTCAGCTGATTCAGAACCTAGAAGCAAATGTAATCCAGGACTCAGGGACAGGCACCACGTGTCCCAGACCTCAGGAGCCAGAAGACAATAAAACAGTTGCAGTGATGCATGTTTGTAGTATTTCCCCAGTTAGACATAATGGAGAATACTAATTTTCTTTTTAAACACACATTTCCTCTCCCCACCCCCCTCTCTCTCTCATTTGCTTACTGTCCTAAGTTACACAGCAGCCTAGAGAATTATGGCACTGAGAGCTCTCATCACAAACTCACTCTTCACTCTCTGGCCTATTCTTAAACCTTCACCATCTGAGATTGGGCTTGGAGACAGGAGGAGGAAGAGAGATTTTTTTTTTTTTTTTTACAAAGAGGCAGGGAGGCTGCCAGGAGGGAAGTGGGACATAATAATGGACAAAACAGCACAGTGAGTCACACAAGAGACTACAGAGCAGAGGCCAACAGTGTCAACCCAAACCCCAGGGAAACCTCTTGAATGAACAGTGCTAACCGCTGAGAGGTGAGCCGCCGAGCACCAAAGGACCGCAGTGTGGGGCCAGACATGCCCTTCCAGAGGCTGGGCTTTCGGAGCTCGCTTTGGCCAGGCCCTGCTTCCTGGGGTGTATTCCTCCTTATTTAGCAATAATCTTCTCACCACCTGCTGAGACTCATAGGTAAGGGAGTCACTGATCCCGCTGCCTCATCTCTGTGCACAGAGAGGGGCAACAAGCACCCTCTGAGGAAGGGAAATGATGCTCTTGGGGCACGGTCAGGCCAGAGCAGGCTGCCGGCAGCAGGGAGAGAGCAGCGTGAAGCAGCCAGAGATGGCCCTTCCTATTTTTATTGTTAATGGCGTTATTTTCTTCTTTTAAAGCAGTAACTATCCATTATAGAAAAGGTTACATCTATTCCTTAAAAAGAGATACTTTAACTTTCTTATATAATTTTTCAGTCTTTGTTTAAATGTGTAAATATAATTTTTTAAATGGAAAACATTCTCTATGAACTGTTTTGTAACTTCCTCCCCCTCCCCCCACTCAGTGTTGGGTCATGAACGTTGTCCCATATCATGAAGTATCCTCCTAACCTTTTTTATGGCTATTTGATGTTACAGTGCATAAGTCACAGTGTATTTAGCCAGCGCTGTTTCCTTGGGTATTTAGTTTGCTTCTGGTTAGTAAAGTATATTAAAAACACTGCTCCAGACTCCCTGTTAGCTAAATCTCTGTGCATATCCACAGGGCTTGCTTAGAATTAATTGCTAAAAGTGGATTAATCAGTACACATGTTACATGATCAAAGAGTACACACGTTTTAAAAAGCTTTGGACACAGGTTGCAAAATCACCTTCCAGGAAGGTGGTGCCATTTGCAGAGCACCTGCTTTCCAATGCCCACCAACAATGAGTAGGACCAGGAAAAAAGTTTTGCCCACCCTCTTCCTACTGTGCTATTATAAGTGAGCAAGACTTCTAAAGGAAGAGAACAGGTTGCCTTAAGAAATTAGTGACCCTATGCAAAAGGAAGAAATTGAGGATGAATAATTTTTAAGGATAACAGAGTAAAAATAGAGTCAAGACATGGATTAAGAAGATGTGATATATAGACATACACAATGAAATAAAAAAGGAATTAAATCTTGTCATTTGTGACAACATGGTTAGATATGGAGGGTAAAATAAGTCAGACAGAGAAAGACAAACGCCAAATAGTTTCACTTGTGTGGAATCTAAAAACAAAATAGATTTTTTTAAAAGACCCAGAAACAGAGACCAAAGCGATAGTTATAAGAAGGGAGGAGTTAGGGGGAATGGATGAAAAGTGGAAGGGGAATAATGGTGACAAGTGATTACTAGAATTAGTGGGATAATCACATTGTAAGATAGAAAAATGTTAAATCACTATATTGCACACCTGACACTAATATAACCAATACACGATTGTATACCAAGTATACTTTAAAAAAAAAGAATACAGTCAAAATGCCAAAGTCTAGCTTTATTTAAAAAATAAAATCTAATAATGGACAAGGAGGCTTTTTTCTTATGTATAGAACTAGATGATGAAAGGGATAAATTCACTACTTAAGATTGATTTCTTTGTTGAGAAATGATAAGTGTTTGCTCTTCTGGTAAACACTTAAATTTTCAGAAAGGAATGGAAAATGGGTTCTGAAAACAATAAGTTGGTGATCTCAACAATTTCAGGTAAAATTCTAGATTGGATTAAAAAAGAATTAAGGAAATTTTCCCACATACGCAACAGAAAGTGAATAATATCAAGAAAGCATCATGAGCCTCTCATCCAAATACAACATTAATTGACTCATGGTCAACCTTGTTTCTTTTTTTTTTTATTATTTATCTTTATTGTTCAGATTATTACAGTTGTTCCTCTTTTTTCCCCCATAGCTCCCCTCCTCCCAGTTCCCACCCCACCTTCTGTCCTTGCCCTCCCACTGTCCTCATCCATAGGTGTACAATTATTGTCCATTCTCTTCACGCACCCCCAACACCCTTAACCCCCGAAAATTGTCAGTTCACTCCCTTTCTATGCCTCTGATTCTATTCTATTCACCAATTTATTCTGTTCATCAGATTTTTTATTCACTTTATTCTTAGATTCACTCGTTGATATATATTTGTTGTTCATAATTTTTACTTTCCTTTTTCTTCTTCCTCATTCTCAAAGGATACCTTTCAGCACTTCATATAATACTGGTTGGGTGGTGATGAACTCTTTTAGCTTTTTCTTGTCTGTGAAGCTCTTTATCCGACCCTCAATTCTGAACGATAGCTTTGCTGGGTAAAGTAATTTTGGCTGTAGGTTCTTACTATTCATCACTTTGAATATTTCTTGCCACTCCCTTCTGGCCTGCAAAGTTTCTGTTGAGAAATCAGCTGAC
>PVJC01027845.1:0-22957 GCA_004026665.1 Murina feae
ATAGAGAAAGGATAAGTGGAGAATGTTAGAAACTCATTAAAAGGGAGGGGCCAGGTAGTGGGAGGGATAGGCAGGAATGTGTTTGGTTGGTGAGTGGTTAAGCCAAGATAGGCAGGGCACACAAAAAAAGAGAAAAATAAAAGAAAGAAAGCATAGTTAAGGTAACAACCACACCAAGGTTAAAGAATGAACATAGAGGGTCCTACTCAAAGAAGCTTCAAGGAACCCAGAATAGAGGAGGCACAAAATTCTATGGGGAAAAGTAATCTATAATAATAAAAGTGTAATATGCTAATTAGACTGGGCAGCCCAAAGACTTTCAGATGACATTCTGGACATCCTTCCAGATGATGCTGCAGCAGTGGGGGTTGAAGCGGAGGCAGTTAGGGGTGATCAGGCAGGCAGCCAAGCAGTTAGGGGCAATTAGGCAGGCATGTGAGTGGTTAGAGGCAATCAGGCAGGTAGGCAGAGGGGTTAGGGGCAATCAGGCAGGCAGTCAGGTGAGCAGTTAGGAGCCAGTGGTCCTGGATTGCTAGAGAGATGTCTGACTGCCGGTTTAGGCCCAATCAGTCCTAAACCAGCAGTCAGACATCCCCTGAGGGGGGACACGATTGTGAGAGGGTGCAGGCTGTGCTGAGGGTCCCCTCCCCTGTGCAGGAATTTCTTGCACCAGGCCTCTAGTAGTTTATATTTTTGTGTTGAAGGTTATTGAAATGTCTCAGGACATTGTGTTACCTCTTTCAGACCAGCAGGAGAGCTCTGAAAGAGGCTGATAAGGGTAAAATCCCAGCATCACTCTGATCTGCACCTTTGGCCATCAGTGTTTGTCTGAGAATCCAATATTTGTGAATTCAGTGTCTGAACCTTGTAAATTTAAAGGTATTTTAGAGCTCTCTCTACATATCTCTCTGTCTTTTTTTCTTCCTCCTCTCCTCCTTCCCTTTCATCATCTTCATTTCTCTCTCTCTCTCTCTCTCTCTCTCTCTCTCTCTCTCTCTCTCTCATAAGCACACACACTCACTTGTAAAATACATTACAAAAGGCCAGAGTCTTCCATTTTGCCCTCCTGAATGCACACTCTACTCCCCCCCACCACCACTTACTACACTCAAGTTCATGAGCAACTATATTAGTCTTTTGCTGATTTCCTTTTCTCTAATTTTAACTGTCCTTATCCTGCTTCACAAGACTATCAATATCTGCTCCCTCAAACACCACTTTTTATAATAACTCCAATCTGATACAAGACCCCTTCTATCTCCTCTCACATTAAATCTACACTGAGCTCTTTAGGGTAGGACTGTGCATTTTTGAGTGGCTGGCACCATAACCAGACATAATTGGGTTTCAATAAATATTGGTTAAATGATTAACTGAAAAGAATAAATGAGTAAATCAAATAAAAATTTCTCAGCCTTGCCTTTAAAGCCCTCCTGAATTCAACAATTTGGATAATTCTTCGTCCCTCATTGTTCCTCCTCAGGTTAGCTCTCTCTTAAGGAAAGAGAGAGGCCGTAATCCTTTAGTGTACATATCTTACCTCACTCCTTTGTGCATGTACTAATGTTCATAACTAGCCCCCATCTAGAATAGTTCACCTCTTTTTATTTATTATTCCTAACCTGACTATCACTTTCTTCCAAACTTTTCTTGATGCTCACCTTCCATCTCCATGATGATCTACACCTTGTGGTAAAATTCTCAGTATGGGGGAGGGGAGTTATAATAATAATTATCACTAATACTTATTGAACTCTTGTTATATGTTAAGTATTATCTAATTTATATTCATTTATTTCATTCACATGACATAGGTATTGATATGATTTTCATATTACAGTTAGGAAAGTGAGTCATAGCTAAAGAAAGGCAAGGTCACTAATGGAAACAAAACAGTCTATTCTTGCTTTTGTTCTTGTGTCAACTTATGTCTTGGCTACACTTTGTAAAGGAAATGACAGAATAAAGACAGAGCGGGAATACTAAAGGAATACACATGAACAGACATATACACAAAACAATGTCTGGTTTGAGGCATGAAGATCTCAGTCAATAATTTATTCTCTCAGACCTCGATTTCCTTATTTATAAAATGAGCTAAAAATACCTACACTGTGACTATTCATTGATATAATATTCTAAACATGTTATGTAAATTATTAAAAACCCAAGAAAATACAATACAATAATTCTACTTTATTCTATAGATGTGTATATAGTGCACATAAAATATCAAATGAGATAATTTTTATGAAATTTATTTATACATTCTATGCAAAATAGATAACTCATCATTACAGTAAATGTATTAGTGTTTTTGTAAAATACAATTACTTTATTTATTTGACATGCAACTTGATGAATTTGAAGATAAATATATATCCATGAAACCATCACCACTATCTATGCCAATATTGAGATAGTATTATTTTTAATGGTTTGCTTGCTTTTAAGACTAGTGAACTTAATTACATATGAAATTAGTAGATTCAGTCACCAGTGGTAAAAATAAGATATTGTACTTTCCTGTTTGAAGTAGAACATAAAACATTGACAGCTCTTTAATATCAGAGCACATTGTTTTCATCTACTTCAATACAACTTAAGGAGGGTAATTCCATTAATTTTAAGAATTCAGAAATAAGAGAGGTAAAGGAAGAAAAAACCAATTTAAATTAGATGACAAGTCAATCAAAATGTGTTCTTACCACTTCACAAGTTGGTATAACAAGGTTTTCACAGCTACATTCTAAAAGGCAAAAATCAACATTTATAATTATCAGAATACACTAATGTATTGTAATAAAACTTTAAAATATGAAAATTAATTACCGCAATGCCATATTGGACAGCATTGACCAGATACATTTTCTTTCACAAGTTTCATATCTTCTGCACAGTTGAGTAGTGGCACAGGACAAAGATTTGGCTCACAAACTAGATAGAAAAATTACATGGGTAAAGATTAACTTCATGGAATCAGGAATTTCCCTCCCTACCATTTAATTCACACTGCTGCAGTGCCTGAACTCATTTCTCCCCAGTGCCTCCTCCCCCACCACCCAATTGCTCTGTGCTGGTGAGGACAAACAAATGATTCATAACACATACAATGACAGTCGTACAGCACACCAAGTAAAGAGCCCTGAGAAATGGCAGGCATACAAGAAGAGAAAGGAAGTAAAGGGTATGGAATCAACTAGATTACTAGAAATTCTAGGATAATGAGACAAGTCATGGCTGATCTTTAGTCATAGCTGATCTATTTTGGGTAGGTAATGATATTATCCAAGAAGAGCGCTTAGATACATAAAAACATTATTTATGGTTAATATGCACTTTGTATGCTAGAATTCAACTATGGCCTGACATGATAGTAGCACTAAGATGCACTGAGCTTTTTAAAACATTGGACACTTGTAAATATTCAAATTAGTTAATATATACTTACCACAGTAATACTGAGGACAACAGAACTGTGTGGTATTAAGGTCCACAGTAAGAAATTCCCCATCAGTACATAGTGGAATAGGTTCAGTGCAAGATTCACACACTAAAGGTAAAACAAAAAGCCAGAATTTACAGCTGAGCTAAAAAAATATATCTAACATTAGTTCAGATTACTGTATATATAGAAAATCAACATAAACAAAAATAAGGCTTCAACAGATCTTATTTTGTCATAAAAACAATTATACTGTCTGAATATATTGCTTTATGCTTTCAAAGCAGAGTGACATAGAATACCATTTTACCAAAAACAGGGCATTAAGATTTCTGGAATAATTTGTTCTTGTTAGGATCTAAATATTATTGATTGGTTTATTTAAGTTTTCTTAATGCACTGTTCTTGATTATTCTAACTCATTATGCTAAATATAATAGGCACTTGTTCTTTTTAATTAAAATAGTAAAGGCCCCATGCATGAAATTCATGCAAAGGGCTCGGCCCTCACAGTCACCATGGCTGCCTCGGCCCTTGCAGCTCTGGCTTCATCCAGAAGGTCATCTGGAAGGACATCCAGAAGGCTGTTAGGCTGTCCATTCTAATTAGCATATTATACTTTTATTATTATAGATATTTTATTGATTTCAGAGAGGAAAGAAAAGGGAGAAACAGAAAGAAACATCAATGACAGAGAATCATTGATTGGCTGCCTCCTGCACTCCCTACACCAGGAATCAAGCCTGCAACTCAGGCATGTGCTCTGACTAGGAATCAAACTGTGACCTCCTAGTTCATAGGTTGGCATTCAACTACTCAGCCATGCCAGCCAGGCAGCACTTGTCCTGTTGAACTGTTCAGCATCCCTCTCCCAATTTTGATTAAAAACTCTGTAAAGACCTGGAGGGAATGCCCCAGACTTGGTATGACTGTCATAAAGGCACCTCATTCTCATCAGGCTTCTGTGAGGGCACAATCCACATTGATTGAAACAGAATCTCTTTTTATGGCATTTGAATCATAAATGGAAGCACAATAGAACAAGAAACAAATGTTGTCTCAATACTTAATAATTGACAGATAGAGCAGCTAGCTGGTTTTTCTCTTGCTGAGCGCCTAATCTGTTTCATCTTAATGCTTCAAAATCTTGATCCCCAAATCCTTCCAATATTGGTTGTGCTTAAGCTAGAATCGACCAATTTTGACTACTTGTAGTAGTCAAAGAACCTTAACTGGTACAAATAATGTGTTTTGATTAAGAATATCTAAAACCTATGTTAATCAACAATCTTCTATATGATAACTAGAGGCCTGGTGCACGAAAATTCATGCATTGGGGGGTGGGTCCCTCAGCCTGGTCTGTGCACTCTTGTAGTCCGGGACCCTTCAGGGGAAGTCCACCTGTGGGCTTAGGCTTGCTCCCTGGGTGATCTGGCCTAAGTTGGCAGTCAGACATCCTTCTGGCAGCCCAGGTGCCATCAGGGGATGTCCAATGACAGCTTAGGCCACAGTCAGACATCATTAGCACTGCTGAGGAAGTGGGAGAGGCTCTTGCCACCACCAGTGGGCTCACAGCCATCAGCCCAGCTTGTGGCTGAGAAGAGCTCTCCCTGTGGGAACGCACTGACTACCAGGGGAAAGCTCCTTCATTGAGCGTCTGCCCCTGGTGGTCAGAGCGCATCATAGCAACTGATCATTCCCAGCCATTCTGCCTTTAGGGTCAATTTGCATATTACCCTTTTATTATATAGGATATTATATAGGATTCACTTGAAATGGAAAATAGAAATTATTTTTATTTTTCAATGTTCTGTTTATCATACAAATACCTCCATATATAGCATTTCCCAGACAACCTTCATTTCTACCATTTTTTTTAAAGATCATATAGAGAAATAAAGTTTTAAAGAGGTCATATAATGTCTTAGCAGAATCCATTATTCTACTTGGTTCTTCAAGGAAACCCAAAGCTTATTTTTCTCCAAAAAGAACTGGATGCTGGCTTGATTAAAGAAAAAAACACTTCTATTTTATTATATTGATCATGTTTTGACTGATATGTGTACTATTTTTGGATAGGGAAAAGTAGTACTAACTAATAATTGTAAGAGTCATTTAAAATGATGGACTTTCTTGTTTATTGTTCTCATTCAGTTGAATTCCTATAAAAGCAGAATACTGTTTTCTATCAGTCCCATGCAATTCACATCAAATAAGAGATTTTCCCTGTATCCTCCTTCTTTCAAGAAATTATCTCATATAATACTCACCACAGAGAGGAGCAAAACAGCAAGGCTCATCATGTTGAACTTGAATCATGAATTGGTCTTCTCTGCATTCTGGTATTGGAAAACTGGGGCATTTCAATGGATCACATTCTACAGAAACACAAAGTTATTTTAAATACTACATAGTATTTAAAAAAACACAAAAACCGGTGTATTAGGGGATAAAACAAATGAAATAGTGCATTTTAAGTTATCTTTGAATATATATTTACTGGAGGACCAGTGCACGAATTTGTGCATGGGTGGGGGCCCCTTGGCCTGGCTGGTGATTGGGGCTGATAAGGGCTGGCTAGCCCAACCCCAGTTGGGGCTGATGAGGGCTGGCTGGCCAGGAGTAGGGACTGCAGGAGGTTGGTAGGCCCCAGGAGGTTGGCTGTGGGAGTGCACTGACCACTAGGGGGGTAGCTCTTGCATTGAATATCTGCCCCCTGGTGGCATGTCATAGCGACTGGTCATAACAGTCACTTAGGCATATATATAGAGAGAGACAGGCCCAGTGCACAAAAATTTGTGCACTTGGGAGGATCCCTCAGCCCGGCCTGTGCCCTCTCGCAGTATGAAACCCCTAGGGGGATGTCCACCTGCTGGCTTAGGCCCACTCCCCGGGCGATTGGGCCTAAGATGGCAGTCAGGCATCCCTCTAGCAGCCTGGAAGCCCTTGAGGGATGCCCACTTGCCAAGGGGGAGCAGGCCTAATCTGCACTCAGACATCTTTAGCACTGCTGAGGAGGCAGGAGAGGCTCCCACCACCACTGCCATACTGGCAGCCATCAGCCTGGCTTGTGGCTGAGCAAAGCTCCCTCTGTGGGAGTGCACTGACCACCAGGGGCAGCTCCTGCATTGAGCATCTGCCCCCTGGTGGTCAGTGTGTGTAATAGTGACCAGTCATTGCCAATGGTTCTGCTGGTAGGGTCAATTTGCATATTACCTTTTATTATACAGGATAGAGGACTGGTGCATGGGTGGGGGCTGAATGGTTTGCCCTGAAGGGTGTCCCAGTCAGGGTGGGGTTCCTGCTGGAGTTCACAGCCAGCCTGGGTGAGGGGCTGAGGGCCATTTTCAGGCGGGCCACATCCCCTTCAGGGAGGGGGGTCCTGCTGGGATGCCTGGCCAGCCTGGTTGAGTGGCAGATGGCTGTGTGCAGGCTGGCCACAGCCCCTTCAATGTGGTGGTCCCCGTTGAGGTGCCTGGCCAGCCTGGGTGAGGGACTGATGGCTGTTTGCAGGCTGGTCACAGTCCCTTCAGGGTGGGGGGTCCTGTTGGGATGCCTGGCCAGTCTGGGAGAGGGGCAGATGGCTGTTTGCAGGCTGGCCAAGTTTGCAGGCTGGCCAAACCCTCAGTAGGGACGAGGGTGGGGACATCCTGTGTGAGAAGCTGATGGCTGTTTGCAGGCTGGCCACAGCCCCCAGCAACCCAAGGTCCCAGCGAGGCTGACTGGAAGCAGGTATCTGGGGTTTATTTATCTTCTATAATTGGAACTTTGTTGCCTTGAGTGAAGGCCACAGCCTGCCTAGGCAGGCAGCTTCCTCCATTGCCGGGGCAATGAAGCCTTCTGTTTGCTCTAGCTCTGTGGCTGCTGGCTGCCATGTTGGTTGAGTTAATTTGCATAAAGTTGCTCTGATTGGCTGGTGGGCGTGGCTGGGGTGAGCAAAGTGATACAATTAGCATATTACTCTTTTATTATTTATATATATATATATATATATATATATATATATATATATATATATACTAGTAGCCCATTGCAGGAAGATTCCTGCAAGAATAGCTTCTTCCTGAGCCAGAGTGAAGCAGAGAAAGGAGCGAAGCCCGCCTCATCTCCCGTCTCTGCCGCCTCAGCTCCCTCCTGTCTCTGCCGCCTCAACTCCTTCCCATCTCTGCCACTTCAACTCCTGTCTCTGCCACCTCAGCTCCTGTCTCTGCTACCATCTCTGCTGCCTCAACTCCCTCCCATTTCTGCCGCCTCAACTCCCGTCTCTGCCACCTTAGCCTCCCACACACACACACTTCTCTCTCCCTTCTTCACCATCTCCACTGCCTCAGCTTTCTTCTCCACCACTTGGCTCCCTTCGGCAGCACTTAGCTTCCTTATATGCTGTCTTTAGTCTTTGGTCTCCTGTGTATGCAAATTAACTTCCATCTTTGATGGGTTAATTTGCATATAGTCACTCTGATTGGCTGGTGGGCATGGCTTGGGTGTCTCAGAGTGATGGTTAATTTGCATATTACTCTTTTATTAGGGTGTATATGTATTTGTATATGTATATGTATATGTATATACATAAACATGCTAGAGTCCTGGTGCACAAATTCGTGCACTAGTGAGATCCAGTTGGCCCGCCCTAATGGGGGTCTGGCCAATTTGGAGTGGGGCCAACTGGGGCAAGGGGCCGCAGTTGTTCCAGTCATTCTGGTTGTTCTGCCATTTGGTCACTGGGCTTTTATTATTATAGGATTAGTCAGCTTAGACAGCCATAACAAAATATCATAAATTTGTGTGGCTTAAGCAATAGAAATGTATTTTTCTCACAGCTCTGGAGGCTGGAATTTAGAGTTAGTGTACCAGCATAGCATCATCCCATACACCAGAAAGCGGCAGATTGATTGCTAGTCAGGGCACATGCCCCGATTCAATACCCAGTCCAGTGATTGCAGGAAACAATGGAACAATGTTTCCCTCTCTCTCCCTTCTTCTCTCTGAGATCAATTAAAATGAATGACAAATAAATAATGTTCTATAAGTATGGTTTTAACATGAAAAACAGTGATCTATAAAGTGAAAAACTCATTATAACATACATATACAGCATTACCCCATTATAAAAAAATATTTATTGTTTCAGAGGAAGGGAGAGGGAGAGATAGAAACATCAATGATGAGAATCATTGATTAGCTGCTTCCTGCATGCCCCTACTGAGGCTCAAGCCCGAAATTTGACCAGGAATCATATCATGACCTCCTGGTTCATAGATGGATGCTTAACCACTGAGCATCACCAGCTGGGCCCCATTTTTATCAATACTGGGCACATGAGGTACACTGGCAAGATCTCACTCCTAGACCAAAGTCTGAATGCCCAAACTCCTTTGCAGCTAGGTTTCTGAATATGAATTCATTTCTGCCGATTGGATGTGCTTGCATAATATTTTAAAGGCAGAAGTGGGGTAGATGCATCTTCCTGCATTTTGGGCTGTTTGCTGCTGGTGACCATGTTTGCAGAGATGTGGAGGTTTTCTGCAGCGGAATCCAGGCTGTGCACAGGCAGTTGTGGCAGAGGCAGTGTCCAGTGACCTGTTTTGTGGGAGCTGGAGGGCCCTTGCGGGGACAGCAGTTTCCTGATCCCCGGGTCACAGCTGTGCCCGAGTGTCCTAGAATTCAGTTGTGGCTGAGGGAGCAGCTCCTCCCACTGGCCAGGGAGTCTTTCCTGCCTAACACCCACTCCTCCAGCTTTCTGATAATTTCCCAAGCACCAATTCCCTGTACTAAATTCTTTCCTGCCTAAAATAGCAAAGATCTAAAAATATCTTGGATCCTATACTTTCAGCGGAAACAAGGCTGCACAGGGTCAGATGTGAGGAGTGGGGAGGTGTGGCGGAAGACTTCCTTCTTTGTCTCTCAGTTTCCTCTCCTGTAGAACAGAGACCAAAGATGATCTGTTCGTAGTTACTGAAGACCATGGCAGCTATGTTTTCCAAAGATGGCCACCACATTTCCTATCACTCCTGTGGCCTGGCCACCTTCTGCCACATCCTCTCTCTTGAAGTGGGGCTGACCTCTTTCGCCCTGGTAGCCAGTACACTGGTTGCCTGCAGAATTCCAAGGCTAAGACTGAAAAGGCATGGCTGCAACCCCGGCCACTCCTCCAGGGTTTCCAGCTCTGGCCCTACCCATGCCGCTAGAGGCTCTGGTTGGCCTGGGGCCTTGCCCTCCTGTCTCACTTCCCCTCCATTCGGGGGTCCAGCGCCTCACTGCACACCATGGCCCAGCTGCTGGTGCTGCTGGGCCCAGTGGGCAGGGGTAAGAGCCTCACACATCCTGGCTCATATGTGCTGCTGCTCTCTGCACCCAGTGGCCCCTATTCCTGCTGCTGCTCCAACGTGGGTCAGACACCCAGGTTCTGTGTACGGGCCCACAGGGACTGTGGTGGCCACCAGGAAAGCCTCCTCACCTCATCCCTGACTCTGGCGCCTGATCCCGGGCCCACTTTCACCAAAGGAGAGCTTTGCCTGCACAGCTGCCTAAGACTGAGCACCTCCAAGGTCCCCAGACCCCAAATTTATGCCAGCCAAGGTGGTTGGCCGGCTGGCCCCACCCTAATTGGGATGTCGGGGACAATCCAGCCCACATCAGGCCGGTTGGCTTCTGTAGTGCATGTCATAGCCACTGGTTGTTCTGGTCATCCTGGTTGTTCTGCAGTAATGGTCGCTGAGTTTATATATAGATAGATTATATAGATATATTTTTCTACATATTTCCAAAAGATAAAAATCTTTAAAATGAGTTTATTACTATATACATGCATAGAATGTCTAAATTATATGAGGATATGTTTGTTGATTTTAGAGACAGTGGGAGAGAGAGATAGAAAGAAACATCAATGTGAGAGAGAAACATTGACTAGTTGCCTCCTGTACATGCCCCAATCAGGAATTGAACTCAAAACCTAGGTATGTGCCCTGACCAGAATCGAACCCCCAACCTTTTGGTGTATGGGATGATGCTCCAACAAATTTAGCCACCCAGCCAAAGCTCCACAATCTTAAAAATAGATTACTTCTTTGCAGACACAAAGTATGAGAATCTAATCCACTATTCTAAATGAACAATGACTCAATTATTTTTTCTAATCAATTACTCACCACATTGGTACTGTGGACAGCAAGAGAGAGGACTGTAGCCAATGTACAATTTTTGGCTATCTGTGCATGTCGGAATGGTTGTATCACACAAGGTCATATCACATCCTGCAGATAAGAAACAGAAGCATTAAAATACTAATGAACACAACTAAACCCTAGTGATTCCAATTCACAGCAGGGAAAGGATTCTCATTATGTGTGTTTTCACACTGCAGCTCAACCCATTCTGTTTACAAACTTGGTCATAGGTAAAAAGGCAGCAGATGTAAGGCTTATTTATTTTTTCACCCTCGATTGCCATAAATCAAAGATTCCCAGATCTAGAGACTGTGGCTTGGCCCGGCAGCACAGATGACATGTCACATACCTGTCCTTTCTCCATGTCTGTCATGTGTTACTGGATATTATTAACTACTAATAGGCAAAGTTTTGCATGTGTAGTCACAAAATCAGCAAAACCATAATGAGGCAAAACTTGCTTTGAGAAAGTGCAAGTGAAATTTATGGGAAAACCTCCGTTGTTGCCTCAAACTTGCATTTTTTTTTATAATGCACACCCACTTTTTCACAACAGTTGTAAATACACATGTTTCATGACATGAACTGATTGTCCAGCTTCGGCTGAGTACATACCACAAATCTCCTGTGAGCAGCAGGACTCCTTGTCAATGATGCCCAGGATGAGCTCAGCCTCTCGTTCACAAATTGGCGAGGGCTCTTCCTCACAGTCAGGCTCTATAGGGATGATGCTTCCATTCTCCAGACATTGGTAGAGGGCACACTCATCTATACCCCCATTCCAAATCTCCCCAGCAGTGCGGGGCTGGTCTTCACTGTCAGTACATGCTTAAAAGGATTGACAATGTCACATCACTCATAACCTGGGCACGAAAACCAATCAGGCTGCTGTATTTTGATTGCAGACTGTGACTTGGCCCAGCGGCACAGATAACATATCACATACCTATCCTTTCTCACGTTTGTCTTTTCACTCATCAGATACTAAGCTTGTATTTTTCTTTAATGAAATGATTGATGTCGTCTGCAGAAAATACATTTCCCTTCTAAAATTCTCTGTAAATGTGTGTGCTCTATTTTATAAATAGTATAATTGGTTAATTATTTTTTTGTTTTAAAGTCTTGTTAACACAATTTACTTCACTTGAACAAACTCAGTAACATGACTTTAAATGCTTTAAAATATTAACTGTTGAAAATGAGTGGTATTAGAAAACAAAATAATCCCCACCTCACCTTAACATTTTTTGTGATATGAAAATTCAAAATATTTTAACTTTAATAAAGTATCAACATGGAAAGTAGGCAACAAAAAATATTACTTAGCGACTCCATTAGTTTTATTATTAAAGTTGTACTTAATAATAAATATGGTTCTCTAGTAGTTCTTTTAAGGAGTAATAAAGGTAAATGTGGTGACCCTCTGCATCCCAGCCTCCAATGAACTTATTTTATACCACCCTATTTACTAGCAAGTCAACTTCATAGGTTCTAAAAACAAACATAAGCACGCCTATATATTCTCAAAGTCTCCACAAATATTTTCCTCAAAGGCAAACACAAACTTGTTTCTGAAACTACATATGCATTTTTCTTTAATTTTACCTAAATGTCTTTTCTTCTGACTTTGATGATGAGCCATATGACTTGTTAAAGTGCTACACTAAAATTTTCTCAATTTTTCACCTGAAACCACCATGGAGATAATGTGTCAGAATGAAATGGTTTGAAAATGAAAGTGGAAATATTAACTCTTTTCTCTCAGATAATAGCAGTATCTGAAATTTTTTAAGTGCTATTTTTTCTCAAAGCACTGTTGTGAAGTGCTTGGTATTGTTTTGTGCACTCCCACACTAACTTTATGGGTATTTTCCCCGTTTTACAGATGCATGGCTCAGGCTTACAGAGGTAAAGGTGGAAAATTGAAATAATTGGAATTTGAATTAATTCACATACTACACGCTTCATTCTTAGTTTTCCATACTCTTGCCCAGTTATTAAAGGCACAGGTGGAGATTAAAACACATCACCACCAAAGCACCTGTTTTGGTAACTTCTATTGAAATCCTCTAAAATCCAACTACAAACTAACAAACTCAGTTCCTTTCCAACAACTAGGGTACTTGTGATCAATCTTTCTCGGTACATGTCTTCAAGATCTGACAATGTTTTTTATTTGTTTATTGGACCCGTAAGAAGTCATTTTGTACTTTGCTGCTTACCACATTCTTCCTCTGGAATGCACTGAGTTGAATATGGCCTGTGAAGAATGGTTCCATTTTTGCACACACAATCTTCTCTTACATTCAGACATGAAGAGTGTCCATAAAACCATCTGTTCAGACATGTTCTTGCCTCACAAGGTCGCACACAGGGTTGATATTCCTTATCCTCTGGGCAACTCAGAGCTAGGAGGAATAGAGGACAGAGTTTGCTAATAATAAAAGTAATCTATTTGAATTATAATAAAAGGAAGAAATGTTGATTTCTTTTTTAAAGTTATTTTTCACATTTCAGTTTCTTCAAAGTCTGTTTTTTTTATTTATTATGTAATAACAAAACAGAAAATTTAAAAATGGGTGAGTATTTTTGAGTATCTTCCAGGTGTCCAGCTATTATTATGTTATGGTAAGAAAAGTTCATCTGATTTATATTAAATGAATCTCACCAATAGCAGCCCAAATCTCATTGGCATGAATATAGAGTCAACTTTATGAAATTCATGCTCTGTTCTACAGAAAAAGCAAAGAAATACACTTTAAATATGCAACTCAAACATGTCATAAAAACAACAAATGCTGCATATTTAAGTTCAATCCTTCACTGTCAAAAGAAGCTACTATTATTGAGCAATTTCTAAATGATGTTTTAGAAAATTCTTGCTTATTTTCAGTGGTCTTAAAAAGTCATACTGTTGCCCTAACTGGTTTGGCTCAGTGGATAGAGCATTGGCCTGCAGACTCAAGGGTCTCAGTTAGATTCCAGTCAAGGGCTTGTACCTTGGTTGCAGGCACATCCCAAGTATGGAGTGTGCAGGAAGCAGCTAATTGATGTTTCTCTCTCATCGATGTTCCTAACTCTCTATACCTCTCCCTTCCTCTCTGTAAAAAATCATATATATATATATATATATATATATTTTAAGTCATACTGTTAAAAAATGAACACAGCCTGGCCAGTATGGCTCAGTGGTTGAATGTTGATCCTGGACCCAAGAGGTCGCGGGTTCGATTCCTGGTCAGGGCATATGCTTGAGTTGGGGCTCAATCCTAGTGTGGGGTGTGCAGGAGGCAGCCGATCATTAATGTCCCATTAATGTTTCTATCCCTCTCCCTTCCTCTCTGTCGAAAGAAAGAAAGAAAGAAAGAAAGAGAGAGAGAGAGAGAGAGAGAGAGAGAGAGAGAGAGAGAGAAAGAAAGAAAGAAAGAAAGAAAGAAAGAAAGAAAGAAAGAAAGAAAGAAAGAAAGAAAAAGAAAGGAAGAAAGAAAAAGAAAGGAAGAAAGAAAATGAGCACAGAGCTGGTGGGTGTGCAAACTGGTAAAATCTCAATGGAGAAAAATTTGACAGTATCTTATAAAATTGATGAGGTCATGCATTCCCTGTCAACCAGGCACTCCCACTCTTGAGTAGTGAGGGCATCTGGGAGGGCAGGAAGACGAGGGAGATAGAAGAGCACAGGGGGAGCTGCTTCATTTCTCATATGGAGTCATGTAGTTGGTGTTTGTGATATATTATTCTTTCTCTATACATTTAATTCCTTTTCCCCTAGGAAAAAACTGTTATTTTGGAGCATTTGAGTAACATTCATTTTGAAGATCTTTTACCATTTAATCCTTTTAGTCACTATTTCTTAAATTAAATTGGTATTTCTGTAAGATGTGCTCAGGATTGGTGAAATGTTTTATCAATGTTTTATGAAAAGCATTACAAATTGATGGGAAAGCATGAACCCTATAGATAGAAATGGGCAAAGAATGCATACAAAGGACAAAGAAAATGCAACCATGTAATTAGGAGAATATTAAATGTAGATATCAAAGAAAGCCAGAAACATCGATTTCTTGGAAGTGGATATTATGTCAGGAAAGGAGAAAAAGGGGGCAAAAATCTCCATCCTCTCCACGTAATAAATGAATAAGAATAAGCTGAGGGAAATGAAGCAGGTTAAATGGGATGAACAAAATGTGTTGTAAGACACAGAATTAAAGTCCCTCTTCAATCCTCTGTGATTTCTTTAACTCTTCACTTTACTTTGCTGGACAAGGTTTTCTTTTACAGTAATTGAGGTCTACATTAAGTTTAGATCAGGATAAAAACAGTGGTTGCCTATGTGGGAAAGCTTGCCTTCTGCTTCTAGTTTAGATTGGTATGCAGTTATTCTTATGAAATCATTTTGTGATGAAAAATGAAAAAATGAAAAGTGAATGCAAAACAAAACTGGAAAGTCACTTGGCTCTTAGAAAACATGACTTGCAGTGTATTACTTACAGCAGTAATCAGGTGTCCTCCACTGGATACAGATGTCAAAATTGTTGCACAGAGCCACATATGCAGACGGTGCATCACATTCATGGTTCCAATGATTGGTGTAATTGATCCACATCTTTTCACAGAAGTTCTGTGGTGGAACCTAGAAATATGTTGTGCTGTTGGATAAGTTCTATCATTTTCTTTCTCTAAGTGCCCTAAGCTAAACAAAAACTATTTGGAAAATCAAAGAGCAGCAAGTTAATGTGCATTATGGTTCTTCTTTGACCTTAGATTTTCACAACTTCACATTATGAGATGTTACCTCTGAATTTACAATGTTTTGGATGAAACTCATTTTAGATAATATAAGTACTGTCTGCGCTAATCTACATAAATCCAATCTCATAAAGATGGAAAAGAACCCCACTTTGGGGTATTTATTCTAAGGTTTATAGGGGCGAGCACTCTGTAAGGTGTATAAATGTCTCCTCACTATGTTGTACACCTAAGACTAGTATAATATTGCATGTCAATAGTAATGAAAATCAATTTATAAAAAAGTGGGGGGGGGCAAGGGAAAAAGAGATATTTGTACTAATCTTTGTAATATTTTGTGTAATAAAAATATAAAAAATAAAAAAATAAAAAAGTGTGGAAAGTAAGCAAAGTATGTGGCTCTAACAAAAGCCACTTCTGATATCACAGTTTGGTTTACACTTGTCTTTTCTGTGTGTGGAGTAAGACTTCGATCCATTATACATAAAATTGAAGCTTCTGAAGCTTTTCGTAATGATGCACAGCATTGCTCACTGAATGAGGTTATAAATGCTTAAGAAAACATGCATAGCCCTGGCCAGTGTGGCTCAGTCGGTTGGGACCTCCTCACATACACCACCAAAAGGTGGCGGGTTCCATTCCTCATCAGGGCACATCCCGGGTCGCTGGTTCAACCCCCGGTCAAGGTGCATGCGGGAGGCAACTGGTCTGTTTCTCACATCTCTCTCTTCTCTCCATCAGCCTCTCTTTCTCTCTCTCTCCCTTCTTCTCTCTAAAATCAATGAATAACATGTCCTCCGTGAGAATTTTTAGAAAATGTATCTTAATATTATATGTTGCTCAGATAATATATTTAATTTTTCATACCTCAATGTAATTATGGACCCTTTTTTTTTCCTACAGATTGTTTCATTTTGATCTAGAGATGCCTGAAATCTAAACAATTTAACTTTTAAGATCTTTGTTTCAATTCTCTATTCATTCATTCAGCAAATATACTAAGCATCTACGTTCAGGTTGACTGTTCTGTGATTTAGTTGTAAGACCAGTTCGGACCTGGCAGGAGGTGAGTATAACTTTCACCTACTCTGCCGCCATCTTTTCTGCCCCCACCCCCACCCCACCCCACTTCCACCCCCAAGCATCTACATTCAGATGTAAATTCTAACATAGGTCAAAGTTTCAGATAAAGTGCTTAATATTTTTCGTTTCCCATCATTTCTTCTTCAAGGTTCATATCTATACAAAGCAAGATTCCACTTCCTTTTTAATCTCCTTTGCTGCCTCTCCTCAGTTTCCAACTACTTTGCTTTGCACAGAATTCTTGTGATGGTCATCAGGGCCTCCTAATTGTCAAATGCCAGAAACACTAACATTCTGAACCTTCCCCAACCTCTCAGGGGCCTGCGACGCCATGAACCCTTCCTGCTTCTTAGGAGCCTCTGTTTCCTTCGAGGGCACAGAATCCTACTGCCTTTCACCTGCTCCTTGTTCTCTCTGCTGCCTCTCATTCCGAGTGTTTCTCTAAATCCCATCTCCACTGGTCATGTTTGCTCATGGCAACTGCTCTTCCTGGCTTCACCCATTTTCAGTTTCTATCACCGTCTGGGCATTAAAAGTCTTTGCGTTGATTTCTTCGTAAGTCAAATAGTCAATTATAAGCTCACTACTGCTTAAGATTGCTGTGAGTTAATATATGTAAAGTTTATAGAACAGACTTTGGTATATCGGTAATTATGATTTTTTTAGATGAACTCTGGCCTCAGCTTATCTCCTCTGAACTCCAGAATTATGTTTCTAAGTTGTTTTGTGGCTGTTTCTGCTTTAAAGTCCCACATGACTTAACTTATTCAAAATAAAAAGTGATATCCCTTCTCAATTTAACGCCCCCCCCCCAAAGCTGTTTCTCTCGTATCCTCCATTCATCTACTCATTTATGCATACTTCCATAATTTATTGAGCACCTGGTTACATACCGGACACTATGTTGTGCATGAGGAATATAAAGGTGAACAAAATAGATCTCTTCTCTGCCTTGTGGATCTCAATTTAAGAAAACCCTTTAGTGAGCAAGAGGAGTCACCACGTTAAAATAAAAACCTCTGGACAGAAAAACCCTGAAATATTCAAAGTGTTGAAAGGAGAGAGGCTGATGTTTAGCAGACAAGAAGAGTGTAGTAGAGGCGGAAGCTGGAGATGGGCAGGTGGGGCACGGAGGACCTGGTAAGCCCTGCTAAGAAGTTTGGAATGTGTCAGTAAAAGACATTGATGGGTTTTAGGTGGAGAAATGACACAACCCCATTTCCATTTTTAAAAGACCATCTGCCTCCTTATATGGTAATCTGCAAAAAAGGGTGAAGATTAGAAGTAGGGAAACCAAATTCTGAGCACTCCTTTCTTTTGCCATCAAACTCACTGGGAAGATCCTAAGGGAAAAGTGGAGGCTATCCCAGACTAAATGGTACCCTATGTTGCCTCACTATGCCCTGAAAGGTCAGCTGAAAAGTCTCCCGATTTAATCAATCTCCCAGATTCCCAGTTAAAAATTCAATTTTTGAAAATCATTCTGCTTTTAAAAGACATAAAAATGACGCTGAAATCAGTTTAAAAGTATTTGCTATGTTTTCATTTATGTGTGCATGCATTGAAAAACATAAACATTGAAAACTTATTCGTATCCAAATCTCTAAGTAAAAGAGAAGCTCCAGAAATGTGTCATTTTTTGTCCCTGACTTCACCTCCTTTGCCTTTGTCCTCAGAGGAAGTTCGAGGCAGACTGAGGACTATGAAGTCTGCACTTCCTTTAGCAGGGAAGGTGCTTCACAGTGAGTTCCTTCCTGCGTCAACAATTCCCTCACTCTTCCTCCAGGCTCTTCCCATCCACCACATGACTTGCACTAAACCTTCTATGTTTTCCTAACATGTGCTTTTACACCAAGATTGTTTTGGCATATGTTGTTTTATCTGCCTAAGTCTCCCTTCCTCCCTTTTCTCTCCCGGAAAATGCATTCTTCTATATAATTCAAATGTCTTAAACTGTGGGAAGTTTTCTTCAACCCTGGAATTCCATATACCTCCATAGTGTATCTTGCAACATATCTACTCACAGGCTTTCTTTCTCACTAGATTATTTGTGGACAAAAAGAAAGTCTTATTTACCTTGAGACGTTCACTAACTTTTCATTAAATGGTCCATGAAATGCTATATTTGTTCTTTGTTTCTAATAATGGATCTTTTTAAATATGCAGATTATATTAAAATATCTGCTAGTTACCTAAAGTCAGAAAGTTAGATGCTAATAAAGAAAATTAAATATGTGATAGGTTCTATTATAAGTATACCCCATCAGAGGCCAAGTTCTTAGGGAATTGATTAAACCCTCACTGTTGTTGTTTCTCTACTGGGTTATCAAGTGGCATTGATCTCTTTCTCCTAGAGGCATTTATTCATAAGGTAGAATTTCATTTTTCTGGAAAGCTATTGATATAGTTCTGGTATAAAAATAGGAAGAAAAAAGGTAATTATCCTCCCTCTTGATAAATCTATAAACAGCAAATGATTCTGAATTCCAAAACAAACTGGCAGATTTGGGGATAAACTGTTCTTAGTAGAAGGACATCATGGCAGGAATAGGGCTTTATTGGGTTTACTTTCAACATATCTAGCATGACAGCTCTTACCTAGGGTCACTTTCAACTTACTTTATTGTGGCATGGAACAAAAGCTTTTCTATTTAATAATTCAATGCAGTGACTGCAATCATACTCAGTGCAATTTCTAACAGGTCTTCTTGTTATTACTTTAAATGATTTCTCAATTTCCCAGCTCTCAATAAATAATTCTATGTCTTCCATATTTGTAATAATTGTGCCATTTTGCATCCTTAGATCATCATCTGGATCATCATTGCAAATTCCTAGAAAGATATGTGACATTTAGAAGGAAAAATTTTTCACTTAAACCAAATGTAGGCAGCAGAATTAAATCATCTTAATAATTGATTAAGGTTAATGATCTTAGATGTCAAGATATACAAAAGGATCATAGGAAGTAAAGAAAGAGTAAATTGGTTCTGCCCTTATGCTTTCCACTAGTAGCACTATCTCCTAATTTGAGAACAAGTTCTTAAATCTGTCAGATATCCCCCATAATAGTGGCCACTTGGTGATTGACTGCAGGCATCCACTCCCCCAAGAAAACCCTGCCTGTAAACATTAAATTATCCTTTTCAGAAATCATCCCTGCCTCATCACCTAGTGCATGACACCCTCCAGGGGAGGGGCCTGAATCGCACACCTTTTATTAAAAGCTGTTACAAGCAATCCAGGCGTGAACTAGTCTGGATCACCAGACACAGAGATTTGTTCAACATTAGGACAACCATTGCCAAGCTGAGAATTTGACCTAGATATTCTAGGACACAGACAATCTCCCTTCCTTGGGATGACATGGCCTACTGATGGCTGTCACGCATTAACTTGCTACAGCCTACCTTCCTTGAGGAAGGCCAGACTGAGGATGGAGCTTACTCTTCACCCAGTGGAGTGCAGAGATAAGGAAAGCACAGAGAAATGCGTCTGTAACCCCAATCATAACTTACCTGAATCCCACCCTATTTGAAGACATATTTTTTTAATTCCTAAGGCTCCCAGCTATAAAAGAAATGAGTCAAACATTTTTTCCAGGATCAAATCCTATATCATTATCAATAAAGGTTGCTGCTGCCATGGTTGCCTGTGCGTAAATATGCAGAGGACTAAGTACAGGGGAAAAAAAGACCCCAAAAAACTCAAGTGAGCTATACTATAAAGCAGCTACTATGTTTAAACCTAACTCTTCTCATTGCTAGTAAAATAGTTTCCATTGCAACTTCAGCCAGCACCCCGACAGACTTTGCAGTGCTATGTAAAACGAAGTGTCATGTGACCTTCCATCCTGGTGTCCATGCTCAACTTGGGCCCTACTTTTGTTCACTGCAACTTTATCAGCCCACACCCACCCTAGGAATCCTAAGAGCACCCACATTTCCCTTCAACCCAACTCCATTATGGCGGTCAGGAAGCTTAGGGGCTGACCTTCATTAGCAAACATGAGATCTTAGCCTTTTCTCTGTAGTGATTAGTTAAAAATCCAGTTAGAGTGACTGTCTCCACAATGCATGAGCTGACCGTAGAGGGGGGGAAAGATCTCAAAAATCAAATAGAAATCACAGTACACAGACATTATCAATCCTAGTAGAAAGTATACATATTCAAAGTCTCTGAGTTATTACTCAGTAATAACTATTGAGTTGTTTGTAATCAATACTATATACTCATTAATAACTATTTCCACAATAAAACCTTAGTCATCATAGAAGTTTATGCTATGTGTAACATACGCTAAATAGACAAAGAACTATGTAAACCATTTAGCCAATCTTTTCACTAAATGTTTCACATTTTTAAAGAAGAAATATGGATATTTTGTGTAATTTGTGAGGGCAAAGATTAGTCTATTTCAAGTTGTCAACACCAAGCCTAGTGTCAGAAACTCAGAAGGTAATCCATAAACTTTTATTCAATTTACATTTAGTGAGATTAAAGTAGATATATTTGTACTAACATTTATTGACTGTGTGTATTAAGCAATATGTTAGGTGCTTTTACAATCACTTTCACATACAATTCTAGCAACAATCTTGAAATCAGATGTTACTATCCCCATTTTAAAGATGAGGAAACTGATGTTGAGAAGAACTATAAAGGGATAGCACTGCTTAACTTACCAGCAGACACCAGAGCCAGTAATATTCTTTTTATATTTCTAATTTGCTTTCTTTGGCTTGAAACTCTTTGTATCTATGTAACATACAGGGTGGGGCAAAAGTAGATTTACAATTGTATGTATATGAAACAACATATTCTTATAGTATTCTTTATTAATTATTGTATTATATTCCATGTGAACAACTATAAGCCTACTTTTGCCACCCCCATATTGTGATATTAAATTGAGGTGTAAAGGTACATCTGAGCTTCATACTTTATAATAAAAAGTTATTTTTAAACTTTCTGTGACTCATTTTTGTCACTTACAAATTAATTGTCGTGCCTATTCGTAGGGCTATAGTTATAATTAAATGAGTTGAAATAAGTAAAATAATACCTGACACTTCATTAATGCTTATAAAGATGAGCTAGTAGAAATATAAGCAATATTGTATTAATAGTAAGCATATAACTCCATAAAATACCCACATTGAACAGTTATCTCTTGCATCTTAATCCATTCATTGGAAACCATTACCTCCTTCAATATTCGCATAGGTCATTGAAAGTTAATATCACATTTTGACTCAAAAAGATCTGGCAATAGGTGTCAAAACAGTGGAAAGTCAACAGGAAAGAAAAGTTAGAAGAAATTGAGATTTGAAGAACAATACTCACCACAAAGTCCTTCTGTGTAGGATGACAAGTTAAATTGAAAGCCAAAATGAATGTCTAAGATTCCTGTAAGATGAGCCCACTTTACGATTAGTCCAGCTGGAGTGGTAATCACGTACATAGTACCAGAATCCTCTATCAACAGCTCTTGATTTGAAAAGGGCAAAGGCACAACAATAGAATCTACTTCTACCTGTAATCACATAATGCATTTACATCTGTTAGTAAAATTTTTATGTTTAAATATACATCTATTAGCCATGGCCAGTGTGGCTAAGTTGGTTTGGCATTGCCCCATGCGCCAAAAGGTTGCTGGTTCAATTCTTGGGCAGGGCACATGCTCAGATTGTGACTCAATCCCCAACAGGGGGCGTGCAAGAGGTAGCTGATTGATGTTTTGCTCTTACATCAACATGTGTGGTGTCTCTCTCTCAAAAATCAATGAAAAATAAATAAATATACATATATTAAAATTAGGAGAATTCAGATTATCCCAGTTTTTCCTATTTAATATAAACTATATTTTAAGTTTTTAAGAATTTATTTCCCTGGTGCTGCCATAGTGTGTCATAACTTCAAAGCTCTTTTATTGTTACTTTACTGTGTCTTGCTGTATTCAGTACTTGTTTTAACCTCATTGTCCTTTATTTTCTTCAAAACTTAACTTTTGCCCTAGCCAGTTTGGCTCAGTGGATAGAGCATCAGCCTATGAACCAAAGGGTCCCAGGTTTGACTCTGGTCACGGGCACGTACCTCGGCTGCAGGCTCCTCCCCAGCCAGGGCCCTGGTCAAAGCTCATGCAGGAGGCAATCAATCGATGTGTTTCTCTCAGAAACAACAAAAGCACACACAAAAAATAAACTTTATTGTTTTCTGTTATGTAAGCTTTCTGTTTCCCTCAATATATGTTGATTACACACCATTACCTACTAATCCTATCTAATAAAAGAGTAGTATGCAAATTGACCATCACAAGATGGCTTCCCCCATGTGGTCAAAGATGGCCACCACAAGATGGCCAGGAAGGGAGGGCAGTTGGGGGGGGACCCAGGCCTGCAGGGGAGGGCAGTTGGGGGGGGACCCAGGCCTGCAGGGGAGAGCAGTTGGGGGGGGACCCAGGCCTGCAGGGAAGGACAGTTGGGGGGGACCCAGGCCTGCAGGGGAGGACAGTTGG
>PVJC01027846.1:0-22979 GCA_004026665.1 Murina feae
ACCTGGCACAGCTATGCCGGCGGCTGTGGAGGCTCCCAGTGCAGAGCCGCCCTGCCAGCCTCCATCTTGGCTGGGTTAATTTGCATACAGCCGCTCTGATTGGCTGGTGGTAACAGTCAATTTGCATGTTTCTCTTTTATTATATTAGATTGTATTATTATACTGCTGCTGTCTGTAAACACAGGTGGCGGGAAAGGGGGATGGAAGTGTGTCTGCTTCAACCTGTGGCTCCTCAGTGGCATTTCCTCCTCCAGCATCGATGACTGGGGGTGACCTGGGAAAGGATTTCCCCTGGGTGCTCTCAAGAATTCAGAAGCATCAGAAGTGAAACCAGTGGGTCTCGGAAGCAGCGGAAGCTTGCTGTCGACCAAAAAAAACCGTTCCCCAACCAGAACCTGTGATGAGGCTCAGGGCTGCGTGGTTAAAACAGCTTATGTCGTGCTGACCTCACAGGGATTGGTTATGGGATGGACATTTTCTGCATTGATCGGGAATTGGGTTTAGTGGTTACCCCACGCCCACCTTGGGGAACTGTTCCAGCTTCACTCACATTTCCAGAGGCTAACTGAGAAATGTCCCGGGTTAAGTTAGTTACACAGAGTGAGCTCAGTGAAGCTCTGCTTCCTGTGAGCAAACTGGTGTTTTTTTTATGCTCAGGTAGCTTTCAAGGCCAGACTTGGTTTGTTAGTGGTTTTAACATTGCCTAGCTCTCCTGACTGACACACCTGCTGGATGTCGCTCCTTCATTTCTGAACATACTGAGGTATCTTTTACTATTAAATCACATCACTTGGGGAAGGAATTTATGAGGTTTTTTTGACAGTATACTCAAAGAAGTAATTTAAAACTGCGTGTGTGTGTGTTTGGGGGGATGTTTTTTTCTTTCCTAAGCGTGGAGATAGTTTCTGCTTTCAATCTCTGCAAACTTGAGCCTGCACTGGGCGCAGGGCACTTTGCTAGGCTGTGCGAATTCAAAGGGAAGAGATACAGCCCCTGCCCTGCGGGGAAACTGCATTCTGGGAAAGGAAAATTATGTTTCCACAAGAGCTGTTTATATAGATAAAGAATTGAAAGTCTTTGGTTTACTCTCCTACCAGCAGGTTATATTCCAAACCCAGCAAGGCAAAGACGATCCTGCCTATCTTTCCAGCCTCGTGGTGGTTTCAGAATTCTGTGTTAGGAAGCGCATAAGGTCAGCATGCTGAAGTAACCTTTGGGGAACATTCTAAGTTACTGTTAGAAAATGTTGATTGTCCGTATCAGAGTTAGGGGAGGTGTTGGTGAGGACTATGGGCAACCTAAAGTTCCTGCTCTCAAGCCAAATCTCATTCCACTTGCTCATGTGTACTCATTCATAGGTATTTAGAGGTCCTTAATGCAAACCATGGTTGTTGTTTTTTTCCTACTTCTGAGCTTTTCAGGTTTTCTTCTGAAATTTATGAACTCCCCACCACACCACAGAATGCCAAAGCCTTTTTTAAGATTGAGCCTAGACTGTCAAACTACAGTTGGAAGGTTCGGGAGGGTTGGGGGTGGGAGTTCAGAGATCAACTGAAGGACTTGCATGCATGCCTATAAGCATAATCAATGGACACAAGACACTGGCGGGGTAAGGGAGGAGGGGGAAGGTCAAGGGAAAAAATGGAGACTCATTTAACACTCGTTGTAATACTTTAAGCAATAAAACAAAATTTAAAAAAATAAAAAAAAGATTGAGCCTAAATTTTAAGTCTTTAAAGCAGGTATTCAGTAAAATGTTAAACGATTAATTTCGGTATTTATGTTGGTAGATTTTGCTTACCCTGGGACATTTGAATCTATCCAACTTGTTATTTATAAGATAGGTTCTATCCCAATTTTACAAGTAGGGGAAGAACCTGAGAGGAACAGGGTGGGTAATTTTGCTAAAATCACACAGTGATTTAGTACTATAATTATTAAACCTCAAATATTTGCTCTTTTTTGTTACATCACATTGTATCTGGTGGTTCTTGTTTTATTTACT
Organism: Murina feae; assembly: GCA_004026665.1. Lineage (NCBI taxonomy): Eukaryota > Metazoa > Chordata > Mammalia > Chiroptera > Vespertilionidae > Murina > Murina feae. The sequence goes on from PVJC01027846.1 coordinate 2,006, forward strand.
TTGTACTTACTATTATATGTTTATGTGATTTTGGACACTTCTCCAAAAAATAGAGAATTTTCCATAAAAATCAGTGTGTAAGAACCATGCAGTTCTTATTTAAAGGGTCCTTACGTAAATGTTACTTTCTAACATTTTTTGTGCTTAGCCATGCCAGAATATCATTCATTGAGCATAATCAATAGTTTTAAAAAAATGTTGCTATGACTTTTCTTTCATTTTTAGAAAGAAATTGGATCTCTAATTCAGTGTTGGAATGGCATCTGTTTCAGGTTAGTGGAAATAATTACATTTTATTTTCATTCTGTTCTGTTTCTACTTATATGTTCTTTGAAAAAAAAATATTTGCTTTTCTCTGTATCTTCACTTCAACTTTGCTGTGACCCTTAAACTGCTCTAACTGAAAGTCATAATAAAAATAAATAAATACAGCCCTGACCAGTTTGGCTCAGTGGATAGAGCGTCGGTCTGCGGACTCAAGGGTCCCGGGTTCGATTCCGGTCAAGGACACATCCCCAGTGGGGAGTGTGCAGGAGGCAGCTGATGAATGTTTCTCTCTCATTGATGTTTCTAGCTCTCTATTCCTCTACCTTCCTCTCTGAAAAAAACCCAATAAAATACATTTAATAAATAAATAAATAAATACATACAATAAATTTAAAATATATTTGTTTTAAAAATTCTGATTATAGCCCAGGCCGGTTAGAGCTTTGTCTCAATATACCAAGGTTGTGGGTTCATCCCTGGTCAGGGCACATACAGGAATCAACGAATGAATTCATAAATAAGTGGAACAACAAATCTCTCTCTCTCTCTCTCTCTCTCTATCTCTATCTCTTTCTCTCTCCTCCCCTTCCCCCCTCCCTCCTCTTTCTAAAGTCAATCAAATTAAAAAGTTAAGAAATTTCTGATTCCAGAAATGCTGTTTTTTTAGATTAAAAAACCTGTGTTTTTAAATATTGATTTCAGAGAGAGGAAGGGAAAAGGAGAGGGAGAGAGAAACATCAGAATCCTGGGAGAGAACATTCATTAGCTGCCTCCTGCACTTCTCCACTGGGGACTGAGCTACAATCTGACTGGGAATCTGGAATCCAGCTGTGATCTCCCTGTTCATGGGTTGATACTTAACACCGAGCCACGCCTGCGGGGCTGTTTTTTATTTTTATTTTTCAGATTTTTAAAAGTTATGGTAAATATATATTACAAAATCTACCATTTAACTATTTTTTTTGTAATTTTCACCTAAAGATAGGATTTTCATTGAGCCTAGAGAGACAGAGGAAAGGAGAGGTAGAGAGAGAAACATCGATTGCCTCTTGTACGCCCTGACTGGGGATTAAGCCCTCAACCTGTGTATGTGTCCTGACCTAGAATGGAACCCATCGCCTTTTGGAATATGGGATGACACTTCAACCAGCTGAGCCATGCCAGCCAGGGCATCATTTTAACTTTTTTTTTTTTTTTTTTTTAATCCTCACCTGAGGATATTTTTTCTGTTGATTTTTCAGAGAGAGTTGAAGGGAGGGAAGAGGCAGAAAGAGGGAGACAAACATCCATGTGAGAGACACATCAGTTGGTTGCCTCTTACATGTGTCCCGACAAGGGTTTATTCTGAGAGCTGACACTCTAACTACTGAGCCAGGGTGCCTTTTAACTTCTTTAAGTGTACAACTCAGTGGCACTAAGTGCCTTTACGCTGTATGCACCCATCACCAATAGCCATCTCCCGAACTTTTTCATCTTCCCAAACTGAAACTCTGTATCCAATTAGACAGTAACTCCCGATTGCCCCCTTTCTTGCAACCCCTGGTAACACCACTCCACTTTTAGTCTAGGAATTTGATTGTTCTGTGCTTGTTAGTGATATCTTGCTATTTATTCAGTTAAGAGGTGATGGCAGGCATGTTGTGTAAATAAACTTTGCTAACACATACTAGCTCTAACAGTAGGATGACAAGATTAGTTTTTTCAAACTTTAAAGAAGTGGCTTTTTTAAATATGAGACATGCCCTTTCCCTCCCCCCCTCCCCTGCCACACACACACACACACACACACACACACAACTTTATAATTTATTTCAATATAAACATGAAAAAATAGTGACATAGGTTTTGGCTTTGACTCATGCCTTCTTCTCATACCCTGAGGGTTAATAATAAATGGTCAAAGTTTAAGTTATGTAAATGCTAACCCACGCAGTCTTTACTTAGAGATTAAAATGAGGGTTTAAGAGATGCCACTGAACCTCACAACTCAGTTCAGCATGATCCTTTTTGGATTGCATATGCTATTTTACTTCAGACTTCAGCTTTATCAGTGGAGTATGACTTTAAAATAACTGAACAATGAAATAGATAAATTTTATTTAAGTAGAGATGCTTATTTCAAGTAACCGTTTTAAAATTTGTACCCCTTTCAAAGAACTCTAACTCTTCTATCCATTCGTTGAACTGTATTTGAACTGCCTCCTTGAGGTTGCCTTCAGGTAGTTTGTTACTTTGGATCTGACGGCTTCAATGCTGGTAAATCACTTTCCCTTCAGTATTAACTTCAGTTTGTGATATTATTAGAAAACTAGTGGCCCAGTGCACGAAATTCGTGCACATTAAAAGGGGATTAGAGGAAATATTTTAATATTGCTATTTGCCCTTTCTCTATAATAGAAGTGTCAGAGATTAAAGAAAATTAGTACAACGTATATGAAAATCTTCCTCCTGTCAGAGTCTGGGGTGCACCATGGAACCCAGAGTCAAGTCTTCAACCACCCACGTGCACCTCAAAATCGCTCGAGACCCAAACCTGAACGACCCCCCTTCACTGGGCTAGATCCAGACCCAGCCGGTCCCACCCTGTCAAGCCCTGCTAGGTGGGGGTGAGAGGGTGCAGCCTCAGTTCCCCTGGGTGCCAGAGCAAGGGGGCATGGCCTGAGGTCCCCAATCAAGCCCTGTTGGGCAGAGGGAGTGGCCTGTGATCCCCCAGCCTGGCGCCGGGGCAGGGGGCACAGCCTCATGTCCCCTGGCCTGAAGCCAGGGCAGGGGACATGGCCTGAGGTCCCCCGGCCTGGCACCAGGGAAGAGGGTGCAGCTTGAGTTCCTTTGGCCTGGTGCCAGGGCAGGGGGGAGCAATCTGAGGTCTCCTGTCAAGCCCCATGCAGGAGGTGGGTGGGCGTGCAGCTGCAGGTCCCTGCTGATTGCTCCTTAAGGCTCGTTATGGGAACTTAGCCTCAGCTGTGGATGCAAATTGATCGGAGTGATGGTCAATTTGCATATTCCCTCTTTATTATATAGGATGTGCTGTTTCTGAAGAATGGCACCTCCCATGCATCAGCTGTAAACCTAGAAACACTGCAGTGCGATCCCTACTCAGTTCAGTGTGCTTTTGAGATACAGTTGCCGTAATAAGCCCTGTGTACTTGTAATCCCTCCTCATTATTGATTGAAATCATACACTTGACTTTTCAATCACGTTTCATATAGTAAAAAAGTCTTGTATATGCCAGCATTGGAGATGATATAATTTTGGACAAAGAAATTAAAATACCCCGACTTACTACAACTAGCTGTACCTTTTAATATTTGTCGGCAATCCTGATTTTGTCAAAGATATGCTATGACCTTGTATGGGTTGACATTAACATCTCTGTCAGGTAGCATTTGGTCAGAGAAGCAGAGCCACTCTGAGTGACCTAAGGGATTGTGTGATTATGGGAAGTGTTAGATTCTTTCTTTATGTATGTTTCCTGTGTGTCTGGCACTGGGCCTGAAGTTGGCAGCATCAGCAGCTAGGAAAAGAAGATATGATGGGGAATGCAAAAATAAACTGCTGCCTATGAAGATGATCTTCTGTTTCTTACTAGAATCTGTATTAGTGTCTCATTGCCTCACATCTTCCAATTTGGATGCTGCAGAAGGCATGTCAGAGAGCTGGTGTACTTCACATGAAGTTGCATGCAACTGACGGAGGCTTCAGAGAAGCTGAAGAAGGTGAACCGATAGGACCTGGAGGAGCTGCAAGCCCTGCTGTTTCCCCAAGGATATCTAGCAGCAGCTGGAGTTGTGGGCACAGGTGCTGCCCCATGCCAATGAGGTCACCAGCCCTGACCTTGCAGTGACCTTCTTAAATATGGCAAATATGGCCACTGCATCACTTCCACCTTCCAAATCTTTGGCAGAGTTCTCTGTGCCCTAACCTAGAACTATGCAGGGAAAGACTTTTGGGAAATGTAGTTCTAGCTTAGCTAAGTTATCATAGTAAAAGCCACCAGACTTCACTCATTGCCTACAGGGTATCCATAGACTTCTCTTTTAATCTATACTAACAAAAGGGTAATATGCTAATTAGACCCGATGTCTTCCAGACTACTATCTGGATGTCCTTCCTGACAAAGCCAGGCCCAAGCCTGGGAGAAACCGCCCACCCCGCAGTCCCGGGTGCCAGAGCCTGCAGCCCTGGAGAGGGAGAAAAGCTGCCCACCTCACAGTCCCGGGTGCCTGTGGCTGCGGCTTGGGTAAAGCCACTTGTCTATGGTCCCCTGCAGCTGTGGCCAGCTTACGTGAAGCCGGCCCAGGTCCTGGGTGCATGCGGCCGGTTGGAGGAGGGAATCCTGAGTCTTGGGTGTGGGGCCGAGGCAGAAGTGGTTAGGGGCGATCAGGCAGGCAGGCAGAGTGGTTGGGGCCATCAGGCAGGCAGGCAGGCTAGCAGTTAGGGGCAATCAGGCAGGCAGGCGAGGGGTTAGGAGCCAGCGGTTCGGATTGCAAGAGGCATGTCGATATGATGTGCACTGACCGTCAGGGGGCAGATGCTCAACGCAGGAGCTGGTGGTCAGTGCACTCCCACAGGGGGAGGGTCAGCCAGCCAGCAGCCGGGCTCACGGCTGGCGAGTGCAGCGGTGGTGATGGGAGCCTCTCACGCCTCCGCAGCAGCACTAAGGAGCAGTGAGCCAAGCAGCAAGCAAGCAGGCAGTAAGGAGCAAGTGGTCCCGGACTGCGAGAGCGTGCAGGCTGGGCTGAGGGACCCACCACCCCTCTTCCACGAATTTTGTGCACTGGGCCTCTAGTATTCAAATAAAGGAAGTAGCAGAATGATGCTTCTGCTTAATGTGTCACCAACTATCCTGTACACAACCAGATACAAACTGATGTCTACAGAAGAGGACACAAATTCTACTTATCTTTTGATGATGCTTACTCCTCTTTTTGATGAATCACATCCTCCTTGATAATATTTTAACCTAAATCCTGAGATATGAAGTTAGGTACTATTGACACTTTTTTTCTTTTTGATGTTAGAAGAATAGGAGAAGGGACAAAAAAAAAACAAAAAACGCCCACCAACAAGAACGAAAAACCCAAACTTGGTTTATATACAAATACTAGAGGCCCAGTGAATGAATTCATGTACCTTGAAAGGAACTGTGGGTCCTGAAGCTATGGTGGGCGCAGGGGTAGATCTTGGCCCATCCTCCATGCCCTCGCCCTGCCCCTCCTACCATGGCCCCTGGTCCCTGTCTGCCGGCAGCCCCCACTCCTGCTGCCGCTCCCACGCTCTGACCTACATTCTGACAGCGCCGGCCTCGCTTGCACCTGCTGATGGCGCAGAGCAATGGGGGCTGGTGTCAGCAGTGGATGTGGGTGGGGCTGGTGCCATTAGTGGGTGTGAGTGGCGGCTGCTGCCCATATCACTCCTTAGGAGCAGAGGGAGGTGGAGAAGCCCTCGGGCAATTGGAGCTGGCAGCCACTGCTGGCCCCCACTGACAGCGCTTACCTATTGGGACCTGCACTGGGCGCTGACTGTGGGTGTGAGTGGGGTGGGCACCAGCAGCAGGGGTGAGTGCTGGGCAGAACTGCAGCACACGGGAGCAAAGAAATTTCAGTAACCACCAGAGGTTCACCCCGATGACAGTGACTGGCGCCCCGCCTTGGTCTGGCGCCCCAGCTCACCTGCTCACCGTCCCACTGTGGCCGACACCCGCCATGTTGGTCCACGAACGTCATAGCGACTGGTTGTTCGATTGTTCAGTTGCTCAGCCATTCGGTCTGTTTGCATATTAGCCTTTTATTATATAGGATCGAAATAAGAAAGAGAGTCTTACAGGTATTGCAGTTCTTATTTCTTACTGCCAGTGTTCAGTGATTTCTGAGAAGTCATTTTCCTTTTCCCAATACACAGTTGCCCTGATAAGTTTCTCTGGAGGAGCCTAGTGGGAAGATTTACTACATAAATTTTCAGCTGTGTAGTAGAGTCCTTCCTCAAAGGACCCCAACCTGCACTTTATTCAAAGGACTCTGGGTCTATACATTGGCTCATTTCTGGAGACTCGATGAAGGATGGCGACTCTGTTGTGGTGATTCAAATCAGACTTATATTTACCAGAATCAGGGCTTTGTATTCTACCTATACAAATCTAATCATCTGTTCCTACCTCAGCAACATCATGATCAGCTGGCCAATGCCAAAGACCTCTAAGAGTCAGACTATTCTGATTAGTGCTGCTCTATTGTCTATTATGGCAACCACATCTACCTTTTCTTTGGTCCTGAATTGCCACCATTTAGTCCCTGTATTTTAGAGTCCATCATTCTCATTGATTCAGGTTGTCTAGTTTAAAAGCAGTACTTCCCACTGTCATTCCCGACTTGCAGAGAACAGCCACTCCAGAGCTCTTCAGGGATGCTGAGGCTCCCGTCATGACTGTATTTCTCATGACCTTGGTGAAGGGAGTATCCTCTGGATCCTGTTGGGGGTACAGCAAGAGAATGGATGATCAATTTACCTGATAATCCACTCTAGCACTCCCATCTCCCCACGCCTCTGGACTCCCTCCTGTATACCCAGGAAATTCTGGCCCTTTAGCTTCATTGGAATTCACATTTGTGTTATTCCATCCAACTTCCTTCTATTCATCTTTGGGGCCCGGTTTCTGACTACCAGCGAAGTAAATTATTAGAGCTACTCCTGGCACTATTTTAGCACACTAATTCCAGAATTTCTTACCGAGTCTATACTAATAAGTTAAGCTTTATTTAATATTATTTTCCATCCACCTTGATTTAATACCCTTAAGATCTCTTCCCATATTTATTCCCTAGGTTTCTGGCGATACATACTGGCAAATGCAACTTGGGTGTGTTTTGTGTCTTCTCATGGGTTGCACTTTTAATACCTCATCCTCTAGGGCGTCCTGGGTCTTGAAGCACTAAGAGGTGGTGGGGGGAGATCCTCAGGGAGATGAGCAATCCTTTGCAAAACATCCACCTCAGGAAAGAGCATTAAGGGCATTCAGGCAGGAGAAAGCTGTCTCAGAAAGGGAAGGGCAGAAGAGACTTGGCAGATTTAGTGCTCAAGGTCCCCTGTTTCCTTGAGATCTGCCCAGATGTTCCCATCCCCATTGCAGAGTGACACTTTTCTTTAGCTTTAATACGAGTCCCTGCAAAGTTGGGAATTCAGTTTACATTGTATTACAGCCATCTGCAGGAATTAGACTTGGGGTTGGTGTGCAGTAATCTTGATCCTGTAGCAACTTTGAGGTCCTGCATTTCTCTCCTCAAGTTCTCTGGTATACTTCAAAGCAACCAGTCGTTCCTATTGTTTTCACCAAAATGTTCTGTGTCAGGAAACAGTTGGCCACCCAAGTATTAAGTAAGACACCAGTATAATTAAAGATATTTAGAATTTAAATAACTTTGTCTACTGCATGCCATGGAATACCATTGCCCCTTTTATTACTGCAAACAAAAGACATCAGTATCTTTAAATCTATTCAGATCAGAGACCCAATTTCAGGCAGCCCAGAAGCAATTCAGAGAACCCACCCTTAAGTTTCTGTTCATCTGGAACAGCACTGGGTGTTGGCTAGGTTTCAATCAGATATTAAGGGATTTATTATAGGGACTAGTTCCTGCATAATCACTGGAGCTGGTTACGCAGTCCCTGCTGGACCTGAAGTCAGTAGTGCCAGCGTTAGGGATGGGAAGATGGATGTGAAGTGTGGGTGGGTAAGGATTAGCCGAAACCCACAAGGACTATGGGGAACCCTCCTGTTTGTCACTGGGAATCATGTTGGTGTGTCACTGCCTACAAGGATCTGACTTCATGGATGCTGGTGCCATGCTGAAGATCTGGTGGACTTGATAGCAAGTTGCTCATGAAGTTGGTCAAGGATTCAGAGAAGCTATGGGCCAAGCTACTGCCCTGGGGAGATTCCTCAGGGGCTGGAGGAACTGGCTTCTGCCCCATGCCAGCAAGGTGAGGCAGAAGATCCATGACGACATGAGTGAGCTGCAACAGCATTTGACCTTATGCCAACCATCTGAATGTAAATCGGTCTGCTCCTTTTCCACCCTCCAGATCTCATGCAGCATTCACTTAATGGCCACTCCTAACTCAGAATCCTGCAGGGAAGGGAATTCTGGCAGTTGGTACAATACAAAGTCACCACAACATCCGATTTTAAATAATAACCATAAGACTTCATCTCATGAAAAGGCATTAAAAATGAACACTGAATAATGTAGGCAGATGTTTTGGACACACCAACAACATCTTTACATTTTTTATAGTTTCCATTGATATGGTATCAAAAGGAATCTTTGACTTTGATTAGAATCATACATTAAGGTTTCTTTATAAATTAATGATGGAGTTGTAATGTTAATTTTAATAGTACATGATTTCTTTTTTTGTTACATCTTGTTTATCCTATCTAATAAAAGTAATATGCAAATTAGGTGTCACTGTCACAAAGATGGTGGCGCCCAGCCCATAGCCACAGATGGTGGCGCACAGTCCAGCTCAGCCCCGCCACTGAAGTGGTTAGGCCTGTTAGCCAGGCAGGTAGTGGGGGAGGGGGGGACCCGAGAGGCGGAACAGGTGATCAGAGGGGGCTGGGGGTCCCCTCCCCAGGCCAGAGGCCTTCGCCAGAGGCCTCAGGCATGGGAAAGGGCGGAGCCGGTGATTGGAGGGGTATGAGGATGTCCTACCCAGGCATAAGGCCTGGGTCAGAAGCTCAGGCCTGGGTAGGGGCAAGGCTGGAGATTGCAGGGGCCTGGGCTCTGCAGAGCCAGCGATCGGAGGGGCAGGGGCGGAGCCTGCGATTGCAGGGGTCTGGCTACTAGTGGAGCCAGCAAAGGAAAGGTCTAGGGGTCCCCTGCCCAGGCCTGCAGCCTTAGCCAGAGGCTGTAGTGGGGCAGGGGCAGAGCTGGCGATGGCAGTGGGCAGGGTCGGAGCTGGTGATTTCAGAGGTCTGGGGGGTCCCCTGCCCAGGCCTGCATCCTTGGCCAGAGGTTACAGCCCTGGGCAGGGGTGGAGCTGGGATTGGAGGGGCAGGGGTGAAGCTGGTGATTGGAGTGAACTATAGAGGAAACCCTTTTCTTACCACTCATTGGCTAAGCTCCCTGTATGCCACTGGTAATATTCTTAGTAACTTGGGTAATAAGAATCCCTAAAGGCGATCTAGGGTTTTTCCACCTCTTTCCTGGAGAAAAAAAAAATGAAGGTCCACTGCTGGAGGGCTAAGAAATGTCATATCCTGCCCTAGCCAGTTTGGCTCAGTGCATAATGCCACAGCCTGCTGACTTCAGGGTCTGGGTTCAGTTGTGACCAACGGCATGTTCCTAGGTTGCAGACTCCTCCCTGGCTGGGGCCCAGGTCAGGGCTCATGCAAGAGGCAACCAATCAAATTGTTCCTCTCACTTTGATGTGTCTCTCTGTTTTTCCCTTCTCTTCCACATTCTCTAAAAATCAATGGAAACATATCCTCGGGTGAGGATAAAAAAAGAAAGAAATGTCATATCCTATGAAAGACACATCTTGAAAATGCCTAAAGAAAGTTGTCATTTTTTCATGGTGAAGGGACTGGAGTCCATGTTGATGAAACACCTTGGTGGCTGTGGTGACTGGCAGTGGCTGCAGCAGCGGGGTAATGGAGTTGGTGGCTTCACTTGATTAGCCTGGTCACCTGCCACGAAGGGAGTCCAGACTATGGCTTAGGCCTGTTCCCCAAGGGGCTCCCAATATGTGAGAGTGGGCAGACTGGGCTGAGGACACCCCCCCCCCCCAGTGCACAAATTTCGTGCACTGGGCCCCTAGTAATTATTAAATCCTTATCATGCCACTATATGAGGCTAAATGTGAATGTTTTTGTGAAATAATAGCTAAGAAATTGGGGGACTACTTTTAAATAGCTTGCGTTTGCTTCATAGTTGGGTTACTTGATTTAGGAGATTGTTGGGCCACAGCCCTACAACATAATTAAAATAGGTATCATTTGTAAATTCTTAAGCTTGTACCAGGTTCTGTGTCAAGACCTTCAATATGTTATCTCACTTAATTCTGTACAATAGTGCTATGAAACCTAGGTATTATCCCCATTTTACAGATGGGGAAACTGATGCTCATTAAGTACTTGCTCAAGGTCACTCAGCAGGTAAGAGGAAGACCTGAGATTTACTAGTCAGTCAGGTCTGTGTGACTCCAAAACAATATTCTTAACCACACTGCAGAATTTATAAGCCTGTCTGTGGTTTCGATGGTGAGGAATATTAAAAAATTATTAGGGAAATCTAAAATCGAAATTGACTATCTTGTCATTGTATCTTTTTTCCTCCCTCATAGCTCTAACTGAGGAATTGGATTCGGTGAACAATGAGCTACATGCAGTAAGCATTCAAATTCAGGAACTTCTGGAGAGGCAACAAGAGCTTACTCAGAGAAAAAACATCCTAACAAACAGAATAAAGCAGTGTTTAGAGGATTCTGATGCTGGGGGAAGCAATGAATGTGATTCTTCACCTGCCTCTTGGAATAAAGAAGGTTTATTTATTTATTTTTTATTAGCTCGTTTTTTTTTCTTCTTCCTTTAAACTGGAGTCAAATCATTGTACCAGGGTCAGTGTTTTCCACTAAGTTTAGGTGAAACTGGCCATTCCTTAAGTGGCCTGGGAAGCTTAGAGGCAGGCCGTTCTTTACCCATGTTCTGTAGTCTTTTAAAATTAAGCTTTTATTATTCAGATTATTATTTTTTTCCAAATATGGTTAATAACATTAATGTTAACAACATGAATCAATGCTTGGAAAAGTGAGATATGTATTTTAAGTATTTAAATTTTCACTAGACGAAATTAAACAATTAAGAAAAAATTCAAACTTTTTGCCGAACTCTAGTTCATGTCCCTGTTCTACTGAACAAACCTTTTTTGATTTAAGCTCCTTAAAAGCATCATGTGTATCACTGATTATCATGAGAGACAGAGAAAGTCAAATACTACATGATTTCACTTATATGTGGAATCTAAAAATTAAAGTAGAAGAGAAACAGACTTACAAATGCAGAGAACAGAGGGTTGCCAGATAGGACAGGGGTTGGGGGAATGGGTGAAAAAGGTGAAGGGATTAAATAATACACATTGGCAGTTACAAAGTAGTCACGTGAGTATAAAGCACAGCATAGGGAATATAATCAATAATATTGTAATAGCTGGATGGTGTCGAGTGGTTACTAGACTTATGGGGCATCGCTTTGTAAGTTATATGAATGTCTCGCCACTGTACTGTACACCTGAAACTAATATAATATTCAATGTCAACTGCAATTGAAAAGTAAATAAACATCGGTGGGCAACCCAAAAAAATAATAAAAGGAATATTATAACTTGAGAAGGAATTGCAGTGCTTTTGTGGGCCTTGTGTTTTAGTGAGTCACTTGTAAATAAGATATTTACACCAAAAATCCAGATAATTGTTAACTTTTTTCATGATATTTGAGTTTTCTATGATACTTGGAATTCCTTGGTTGACTTTCAGATGGTTTTTCAAATATCTTTCTTTGTGTAAGTTAATTCTTAACTGGTAGATGCTTTGATTTTTTTCCTGATATACTAGCTTTTTTCCTCGGGTACTGTTTCTTACGGTATATTATTAAATTTGCTTTTGCTTTAGTTTTGTAACTTAAACTAATCTCAAAATGGTTCTTATGAAAGGTAAATTGTCCATAGTATTTAAAATGTTATATATACTTATCTGATCCTGCTCTTATAAAAGCAGCCATGCACATGTATCTCCTTATAGTCCTAAACAATCTAATATGTTCAGCTTATTTTTCTCTTTCTAGATTTTCCATGGTCTGATAAAGTTAAAGATGTTCTGCAAAATGTCTTTAAACTGGAGAAGTTCAGACTGCTTCAGCTTGAAACTATTAATGTAACAATGTCTGGAAAGGATGTATTTCTTGTTATGCCTACAGGAGGTGGAAAGAGCTTATGCTACCAGTTACCAGCATTGTGTTCAGATGGTATGTATTAATAAAGAGTGATTTTAAGTAGAGGAAATGTTATTTCTCCCTCTCTCTCCCTCCCTCCCCCTCTATATATAGTATATACTTTAAAATATATTTTTACTGATTTTAGAGAAAGGAAAGGAGAGGAAGAGAGAGAGAGAGAAACATTGATTGGTTGCCTCCCCTTTGCACCCTGACCTGGCATTTGCCCTGCTGGAGACAGGGACTTTTCAGTGCTCTGCAGGAAGTTCATCTGCAGGAAGCTCAACCAGCTGAACCACACTGGCCAGGGCTCTCTCAACATATTTTTAGTATTCAAAAAAATAGTTAAATGGGACTACCCTCTCTCTGCAGTTATTTTAAGGAACAAACTATAAGAACATGAGGTCATATGTTTTTTAACAATGTAGAATAGCTCTTATAGCTGTCAGTGCTTTCATTTATAAGACAAACAAGATATATTGCCAGAACTTCATTTAGTCAATACACTGTTTACTGATTTCTATGCAGAATAAATTAATCTGGTGCAGGAAGTGGATGAATATCCATGAAACATTTTCAGTTTTGTAGGTTGCTATAGCTTTTATGGGGAGGTAGACAGCTTTGGAATAACTTTTCCCTGATGTAACTGGATAGTATTTGACTTGATTTATATTATTTTACTGAGATTACCAATACTGATTGTTAAAAATAACAGTGAATTCAAAATTCAAAATGATAATATCTTTATGTTTATAGGACTGAATAAGGGAAGAGATTTCTGCTTAATCTTAAATTTTCTTATTTGGCTTAGGATCATTATTTATTCGTATCTTCCTCCTATATTAATGAGGGTAAGAAATAGATAGTGTACTGTTAAAAGTTGCATTGAAAATGAGTCTGAATTAATAGGTAGTGCCCACAAGTTATGGCAAAGAAGGTTACTCACTGAAACTTGTTCTGCTGGTGGTATAAAATTGAAAGTAGATTTTTCTTTTTCAGGTTTTACACTCGTGATTTGCCCATTGATTTCTCTTATGGAAGACCAATTAATGGTTTTAAAACAATTAGAAATTTCAGCTACCATGTTAAATGCTTCTAGTTCTAAGGTATGCTCTGTATTATTTATTGTGTTTTAACTCTTCACTGAAGTAGGGGCCTTAACTACAGTTGAGTTGCTTAAAAAATTAAAACTGATTACTACATATATCAGGAGTTATAAACCACTGCTAATGGGCCATTTCTAGCCCATTTCCTATTTCGTATGGTTTGTGAGTTAAGATAGATTTTTATATTTTTAAATGGTTAAGAGAAAAATAATACATTTTGTGAAGTGTGAAAATTACATGAGACTTAGTGTCCATAAATAAAGTTTTATTGGAACATAACCATGCTCACTCATTTATACTTATTCTGCCAGAAGTTCTAGTATTTTATTTTTGCATCGGCCCGTTTCTGAGGAGATAGCCTTACGTTTGCTCCCCTAAGATTTCTGGGACTTTAGGACCAGTTAAAATGTTTAATGCACTTTGTCTGTTTCTTAACAAAATTAGGACTATCTCAAGGAGTTAATACACTGTTTTCTGGGATGATGAAAGCAGTTTTGTTTTTCTCTTTCTATCACATTCAGCATTGTTTCTTTACACTTCTTTGAGCCCTAATCAAATGAGAAGGAAAATTATGACATCTACTGGGCAAAATATTTTATAAAATAATAACAGAGCACTAAGAACCTAATAAAGCTTACTTCTTAAGATTTATTATTGTTATATATAACATATAAATATATATTTCACATTATAAAATTTTAATTTAATGAATAGTTTATAAAACCTAAATAAAGAGATTATGAGTTGATGACAGCATCATTAAAGCAGGTAATTAAGAATAAATTATGTTCAGAGATATGCAGTGTTACAAATGTTATGTTAAGATGAATAAAAAACACACCTTTGTAATCATAGTTATTACAAACAATTTAGAATTATGCCGTCATAAAATAAATGCTTATGTGAGTATCTTGACATTCATTTCTTATTCTTTTTTTGTCAAATGAGATTATGCTTTTATCAACAGTTTGGGTGTAAGTAAATAGCTAAAATTCTATTTACACAGCCACCATGACGTTTAGTACTGGGACATGGTTTCCATTTCAATGAACTAAATATCTGCTGTTGAACAGCCCCAGGCTATTGCTTTTGAGTAATGAACATCTTTTGCCACTTACTGTAGTATTGCAGTCTGCTAGCTTAGTTGTACTGTCTTGTCTGTTTTTCCTTTCAATAGGAGCATGTGAAATGGGTTCATGCTGAAATGGTAAATAAAAACTCCAAGCTAAAGCTAATTTATGTGACTCCAGAGAAAATTGCAAAGAGCAAAATGTTTATGTCAAGACTAGAGAAAGCCTATGAAGCAAGGAGATTTACCCGCATAGCTGTGGACGAAGTCCACTGCTGCAGCCACTGGGGCCATGATTTCAGACCGGGTATGTATGTGGTAGCGGGGACTGTTTTCTTACTCAGCTTTACATGATGGAAAATTCCTGCTTCCATTACAATTGTCCCCTTGGGTAGTTATTACTCCTTTTCTTTTGCCTTAATATAAGGAGAGTCAAGAGGCAGAATCTTTCTCTTTACTCCAAAGTAGTGTTTAATTTAATTGTCTTTGCCCTTTACAACATACGTCTGCTAGCAAAAAAACTGTTGTATCGTCAGCCATAAAGATTTACTCACCTCTAGGTTCTTCCTCCCACCTGTTGAGGAATTGGTATCTGCTTCAAAGTTGTCCTTAGTTGTCATTCTGAGTGCTGTTAGCATCCACTTCAGGATCTATATTCCACTAACTCCTCAGGTAAAGTTCCGTGGGCTAGCTTAATAACCGTTTTCTTTAATCCTGCAACCTAATCCTACAGTCATAGCCTGAAGCAGATTATTCAGACTTGTTCTATGTAAAAAATTCTTAAATTAAAAATCCTTGCTTTATGATTTCAACCTCTTTTCCTTCTGAACCTACTTTCACACTCATATGGACCCCTGGGTTCCTGGGGTTATTAAATCACACTTCTTCCTCCTTCACCCTACTCAGGGGTCACTAGTGACCCTACTTCCCACTGGCTAAATCCAGAGGTCTCTCTCATCTTTATTCCTCTTCCCACTTAACTTCAATAGCATTTTATACTATTCACCTCTCACCTTGCACTTTCTTTTCTTTTGATTAATATGTAAATTTTAAAATTTTGTTCTTTTCCATTCTTACCTCCTCCATTCTTCCTTTGCTACCTCCTTAAATATTTGTGTTTGGTTCTGATCTGTCTTCCCCTTTTCTTATACTTCCCCAAGGATAGTAGAGTCATAGCCTGAAGATAATTCTCTACCTTCAGAAACATTGGAAGCTCAGATTTTATTTTTTTTAAATTTGATTTAAATGCTTCAGGCAGTATATATACTGTCCTTTCTACTAAGAGCCCTGCTATCTTAACCAGACTATTCCACAGAGTAAATTGTAAAATACTGTTTTATTATAGCTTGGTAGTGTAGTTTGAAATTCAGAAGTGTGATACTTCCAACTTTGTTCTTCTTTCTCAAGATCGCTTTGGCTACTGAGGGTCTTTTGTTGTTCCAAATAAATTTTAGAATTATTTGTTCTAAGTTTTGTGAAAAAATGCCGTTGGTGTTTTGATAAGGGATTGCATTGACTTTGTAGCTCTCTTAGGGTAGTATTTTCATTTTGACAATATTAATTATCTGATCCATGAGTATATATATTTCTATTTGTGTTCTAATTTGGATGCCTTTTATTTCTTTTTCTTGCCTAATTGCTCTGGCTAGGACTTCCAATACTATCTATAATAATAAAAGTATAATATGCTAATTAGACTGGATGTCCTTCCGGACGACCTTCTGGATGGAGCTGGGGCTGCAAGGCAAGCCTGGGTCTGGGTGCCTGCCAGCAGCCAGAGGGAAGCCTGTGCCAGCAGCCGGCGGAAGGAAGGCCTACTCTTGCATGAATTTTGTGCATTGGGCTTCTAGTGTTGAATAAAAGTGGAGAAGTGGGCATCCTTGCCTTGTTCATGGTTTCAGAGGGAAAGCTTTCGGTTCTAACTTGAAACCATAGAGGAATATAGTCCCCTACTTACTGGCCTTGACAATAGATCCAAGCATCATATTACCCTGTGATTTAGCCCCACTGAACTGCTTGCTGTTATCTCAACTTCTCGAGTAATTTCATGTCAGTGTGTGTGCTGTTTCCTCTGCCTGATGTTTTCCTCCTCTCTTCCTAGGAACTCTGCTTATTCTTCAAGACCCAATTCAAATGTTAGCTCCTGGAAGCCTTCACAACTTCTCAAGTGGTTACTTTCTCCTCTGTAGTTTCATAGTCCTCTACCTTAGCATTTAGCAATTTCTTTTTCACTTTTTTCCAAATAACTTAAGTATTTAAAGGACAACTTATCTAGTGATGTAGATGTTTGTGACAAGTATGAGCCCGGAATGGTTTCCCTGAAATAGATTATATAAAAAGCAGTGCCCTCACCAAGCTTTTTTCTGGTCTGAACTTGCCACTCGTGGATGCTTCTGGTGATAGAAGAGTTTAGGCTGTTGGCCTCTTTTATCACTTTTTAGTTGTAATAGACTCAAATACTGTGGCTGCTCCCACTGCCTCTTAAATCCCCTGTTCACCAGGTGTAGACCAGTGCATAGCTTACTAGAAATGTTAGGTATTTCCTCTCTTCAATGGAGAGTCCACCCGTTAAAGTATTTTCAAAGAATCAACTAAAAGTCTAAGAAACCCCCCTGTTCAAAAAGAATAGGCTGCAACTGCAAATTTACTGACATTGCTAGCTATGGAAACCAAAGTACAGCAATCCTTGGTTATCTCCATCATGTTAAAAGGCTTAATTTACTCTGTTCCTTAAAGGACAGAAGGAAGGCCACTTTGTATTTTCTTTTTTCCAGATTATAAGGCGCTTGGTATTTTAAAGCGCCAGTTCCCAAACACAGCACTGATGGGGCTGACCGCAACTGCAACCAGTCATGTTTTGAAGGATGCTCAAAAAATACTGTGTGTTGAGAAGTGTTTTACTTTTACAGCTTCTTTTAATCGGCCAAATCTTTATTATGAGGTATGTAACTTCTGTGAAGGGTTGTGGCAGAGAGGTTACCTTTTCATTATGCTTACCAGTATTTACATGAGTAACAGTGAACTATGTTTAAAAAGCTTTTAAAATCAGGTTTCATTAATTAATGCCTTCTTCTGATATATCTTGTGCTGCATATTCTTTGTTAGTTTAAGTAGATGTTGCCTTGTTAAATTTACATATATTTTTTCTTGTGCCAGGGTGGAAAAAGAGCATGGATGGACACCAAAGATCCTAATGACATCCTATTAAAATTAATTACGAAATAATACAAAATTAGTATGCCGTCAAAGATTTTCTAATCCCCCTATTTAGATTATATTTGATATATAACTTCGAAAGTTAAATACCCTAACAATTGTTTTTTCTTTCTTTTTTAGTTCTTTTAAGAATAGACAATATTTTTCTGAGTTTTCATTGAATAGTTGTTCCATGGTTTATGTTTTTATAAAAGTAGCACCAGAAAATAAAGTCTCCATCTTTACAAGTTATTCACTGCTTCTGTGCCTCTTCATCTCTGGTAAAATAAAAAATAATGATGAAGAAGAAGTTAGGAGGTGGTGAGGTGAGGCAGATGGGGTGAATGAAAGAATAATAGGAACTAACACAGTGCTCACGAAAGAATCACCCCTTGAAAGATGTAAGTAAGTGACTACTTGGTACTCATTAAGTTACTTTTTAATAAGTTAGCTTTTTTTAGGTTCGTCAAAAGCCTTCAAACACTGAAGATTTTATTGAGGATATTGTAAAGGTCATTAATGGGAGATACAGAGGGCAATCAGGTAATAAAATAACAAACCAACTTTTTAGACAGAGAGAACTTTGAAAAAGCAATTAGTATCATACTGATATACTGATAAAATGATTAGCACCAAAAATATTAAGGTAATGCATGGCAGAGGATACTGGAACATGTTATGGAAAAATTAATTTGCTTGGCCATCTTAGAAACTGTATGTGGCATTTGCTCTGTCTGGTTTATTTTTGCTTGTTTACACTTAATTGTTTTAAGGAATGGACGGGTCTAATGTCATAATGTTAATTTTCAATAGCACATATTCAGTAAGTGTGCACTGTGTATAAGATAGAAGTAACCACTGGTGATCTAAAGGGATGTAAAATGTAGTCCCTTATAGTAAAGGACATGCTAAAGAAAGAAACAAACATATTGAATGAGTTAAGTATAGATGGAGTTCAGAGTATGTATCACTGTGTTTCAGGATTAATGAACAGGCAAGTATTACTGAAGCAAAGAGTTTGTATAAAAGCAGCATTTTAAAACTGTTCTATAGATTTTCAGGAGATATGAATGGGTACCCTAGGTAAAGTGAGTTCCAGGGACAAATAAGTTTGGAAAAGGCTGCAACTAGCTATTTATCTCTCCTGAGAGTCACAGGGTGTATCTGTTTGGACCAGTCCTACAAGCAAAGGGAGAAACTTAACTTAGTTCAATGTGTTGCTCCCAAACTCATTTGCACCTGGAACTGTTTTCGCAGAACACTTGCTAACCTCTAATGGAGCTGTGAGGCATCAGTTTGAGAAACACTCTGTAGTGGGAAATAAAGTTGGAGAGAGGAAAGAGGCAATGAGACCCAACACCTGTGGCTCAGGGCTCATGTCTGCTGGTGATCACATTGTGAATTATACCAAACAGATCAATATGTGTCGGGGCCTTGAAATTTTTCATAAATTATTTCCCCCTGTATTGCCAGTAATCACTATCTTGAGTCTTAAAAATTCTCTTCCAGGATTATAAATCTGACAATTGGACATATTTTTACTACAGGAATCATTTATTGCTTTTCTCAGAAGGACTCTGAGCAAGTTACAGTTAGTTTACAGAAATTGGGAATTCGCGCAGGTGCATATCATGCCAATATGGAACCAGAAGATAAGACCAAGGTGCACCGAAGATGGTCAGCCAATGAAATTCAGGTTAGGCATGTATCTTCAATAGGAACCTAATTCACCATTAAGCGTATTTTCGTTTGATTTAATTAACATATGAAATATTAAAATATTTTAGGTAGTAGTGGCAACGGTTGCATTTGGTATGGGAATTGATAAGCCAGATGTGAGATTTGTTATTCATCATTCAATGAGTAAATCTATGGAAAATTATTACCAAGAGAGCGGACGTGCAGGTATGTATAACTCAAATCCAGCAGTCATTTTTTAAAAAGCTTTTCCAGAAAATACACTCTAAGTGATGTTTAATAATTCTGTATTTATAATCTTTATTGGCTACTATTTTTAGAATAACAAGTCTTTTTCACAGTTTTATACTTATTTGCCTATGGAGAAGTTTTACTTATGTGTGTTCTGCTAGAGTGTTATGAATTGTTTCTTCTGTTTGCTAAGGTAATTTGATAACCATCTTTGCCTCCTGAGTTTTCAATTAGTGGTTTTAATTCTGTAACTTAAGTAACTGGATTACTTATGGACACATTTTTTTAATTCTCACCCGAGGATACATTTTCATTGATTTTAGAGAGATTGAAGGGGGAGAGAAACATTGATGTGAGAGAGAAACATAGAAGGTGGGTTGCTGCCTGTATGCGCCTGGGATTGAACCCACAACCTTTTAGTGTACAGGGCGATGTTCCAGCCTACTGAGCCACCCAGCCAGAGCTGGACACATATTTATTTTTTTTCATTTTTTTTTCAATTATTATTATTACATAAAGTTTTACAAAGATTAGTACATATATCTCTTTTTCCCACTGCCCTTCCCCCAGCCTCCCCTACCCCCCAGTGTTTTGTGTCCATTAGTTATGCTTAAATGCATGCACCATACTCCCTTGGCTAATCTGTTACCCCCCAATGTTCCTGTCCTTGTTGCTGTAATTTGACAGTCTGTTTGATGCTGCTCTGCCTCTGTATCCATTTTTGTTCACCAGTTTATAATGGTTATTATTATCCATAGATGAGTGAGGACATGTGGTATTTTTCTTTCATTGACTGGCTAATTTTACTTAGCATTATGTTCTCCAGTTCCATCCATGCTGCTGCAAATGCTAAGAACTCCTTCCTTTTTACAGCAGCATAGTATTCCATTGTGTAGATGTACCACAGTTTTCTAATCCATTCATCTGCTGATGGGCACTTAGGCTGTTTCCAAATTTTAGCTATGATAAATTGTGCTGCTATGAACATAGGGATGCATATGTCCTTTCTGACTGTGTTTCTGGTTTCTTAGGATATATTCCCAGAAGTGGAATCACAGGGTCAAAAGGGAGATCCATGTTTAATTTTTTGAGGAAACTCCATACTGTTCTCCACAGTGGCTGCACCAGTCTGCATTCCCACCAGCAGTGCACGAGTGTCCCTTTTTCTCCGCATCCTCTCCAGCACTTGTCGTTGGTTGATTTGTTGATGATAGCCATTCTGACAGGTGTGAGATGGTACCTCATTGTTGTTTTGATTTGCATCTCTTGGATGATTAGTGACTTTGAGCATGTTTTCATATGTCTCTTGGCTTTCTGAATGTCCTCTTTTGAAAAGTGTCTATTTAGGTCCTTTGCCCATTTTTTGATTGGATTGTTTGTCTTCTTTTTGTTAACTTGTATGAGTTCCCTATAAATGTTGG